>CAEFZY010030140.1:0-24202 GCA_903066815.1 Brachyrhaphis roseni
GGTTTATCAACTGCGGTGGCGATTTCGCTCCAACTCCTCCCCTTGTCATTTCTATATTCTTTGCAAGTTGAATAAACATTAATGTTGTTTCCACATATCATCTCCGATGTCCGCTGGACTTCGGGTTGCGTCCTGTCAGCTGTTTTGGGATTCCTCTCCATAACTTCCCCTCAGAAAGCAGGAAGGGAATCCGTGCTTTCTGATTGGCTACCTGTCACATTCAACTGGCTGCGTTAACAGTCGGGGAAAACCCTGATTTAGATCGGAGCAACGACGATCTACCGTAACTCACCACACAATCTTAGAACGACCAACGTTTTAAGATTGTCGTAAGGGGAAATTTGGGGCAAAAAATCCTGCAGTGTGAACTATTGCTTCAGGTAGTGGATGTGCCCATCTGCTCTATACCAACCATACCATACCAACTTTATTTATAAAGCACTTCATACACCATGAGGACCGAGGTGCTGTAACACAATCACAGAATCCAACACAATGCAGAATAGACAAGAGAAAAAAACACAAATTACATATGAAATCACAGACAGAACAAGACAAAGCAAAAAAAAACATCTCAGATTGTGTCAAACGCCAAGGAAGAAAGATAAATCTTAATATCAAAGAGAATGAAAGGAAAGAGTTGCAGAGATGATGCTGGGTCTAGAGACGGTACCAATCAGGAAAAGAAAAGAGGCAGAAACAAGATAACTGATAGATTGGATCAATAACATGATGTCAGTCAGGTGTAAATGTCTGTTTGTGGCAGAAGATGCCTGAGTGAAGTTCTTCAAAGCTCCTGGTTAATCTGCTGTTTAGTCTGTCCTACAATCAACATTCCCAGGAGTCTTCTCCTTGTCTAGACTGCTGTAAAAACCCAAATATAATCATCCAAATAAAAGGTGTGAGAGCGTGTTTACAGAAAGGTGCTTATTTAAACGCTCGGGCTGAAGAGGTTCATAAAGACCTTGTAAAAACGGGAACAAAAGAGAGGATTACCGTCCCAGCAGGCTTATGCAGTTCTGTCTGCTTCCTCCGTTTTTCTCCTCTAACGCTTATTTTTAGAACCAGCCTTCAAAAGTTTCCATAATTATCCAGAAGAGTAACTCTGCTGAATGCTTCTTGCTGTTGGCGGATGACTTCATCGGAAACGTCCAGGTAAACACGGCTGCTGATTGGCTCCTTGGCACACCTGAAGAGTTTACGCTCCGAGAATCTCAACATCAGAAATCAGGGAATCAGACAGTTGATGATTATCTGAAATGTTTTCCCGTTTTTGAGCTCAGTGACGACGTCAGCGTAAAGTCCCCTCAGCCATTAATAAAGCATAATGTGTGGGAAAACACCAAGAAGGACTTGAACAGATGAGAGAGGTTTAAGTTGGACTAAGCATGAACGGGGCTAAAAGTTGCTTTTTAATGTAGGACCAGAGATCATGATCAAGTTTAGAGAAAAATGTATCCTCTCGATAGTCCCAAAGTCTACATCTTTGATTCGGTTTGTGACAACATGAAGAAGATTTCTCTGTCCATCATTTTAGGAGGCCGATGACACAGCAGTTTTTATTTTCTCCACTGTTTGTTCAAGGAGTCCATAAATAAATATCAAAAAGTTTTATTCTTTCTGAATTTGGTGGAAAGCCTTTGCAAAAGAGTTGAAGCTCTTGTTCCTGGGTGGGCCCACATCATATGAGATCCTGAGGCTTAAAATGGGATTCAGAAAAAGTTTGTGAAGGCAGAAAAATATTTTTCACAAAATTGTGCGTCTGCAGTCCATCATTCTCCATACAGGAACATTACTCCCAAAAGGAAAACATCCCGATATTTCCAGGATTGGACGTCCCAGCAGGTTTACCAAACATTGAGGAGAAATCCTTTTCTCTCTGAAAACAAGATGGCAGCAGGACTGAGGTTAGCAAAGCTGCATCTGAAGGAAGGACAAGACATCTGGGACAATGTCCTCTGGACAGATGAGACCAAAGTGGAGACATTGGGCCACGATGGAGGAAACCAACCAGCAGATCAGTCACAGAGTGGACCACCATGTTTTCTGTGTGCCGACACACTTCAGAGTCCAAGGTGAGTCCAAACTGGGTCATCAAGTGAACCATGATCTTAAACCCAGCAGCAGAATGGCTGACAGAGAGAGGAATCAAGGTTCTACAATGGCCTAGTCAAAACCTCCAACTGGTTAAATGCCTGACCCCAACAGAGTTGTACTTAAATTTGTCTGCAAAACGTAACAAAGTGAAGCAGGATTGCAGAGAGCAGCAGGAGAGCACTGAGGATGTGAGATTGATCAGTTTGTCATTTTCAGCATTGATTTGTGGTTTTATCCAAATTCCTCATCATTGTTCTTGTATGTGAAATTCCTCTGCCTGGTGGGAAACCTCAGTATTTGGGTTGTCTCCTTGTTTATGATCGTGTTGTTTTCTCAGAATTACTTTTAACGGCTACAGCTATTGACCAACTGTTTTCACTTGACTTGTAGCTTTTATTCTTTTAAATTCCCTGTGACTGATGGAGTCTCTTCTCAGAAGTGCCACGTCCATTATGCCTTTTTCCTCAGAATCACAGAGCAGATTAGCTCACACCATGCCCTCGCCGACCTCTTACTGTACTGTGTTTATGCGTTTGCATTTGAGCGCGTCCAAATTCCATTCTGTCAGTGAAGTATGGCAGTGTGAGTTTAAGACCATTTCCACAAAAAGACTGCTTCCTCTTTCATTTCTTTCCATTTTTATACATCCTCTTTGTCGTTTCAAAGCGGCTCTCTCTCCAACTCAAACAAGCCAGCACAGATTGTTTGGCTCTTCCCCTGAAACCAGACCATGGATGTTCTGGTTGGACCTGGAGGACTCGCCGCCAATGTGCCCTGTTGCTTCTTCTGCTGCTGCTCTCAGGCTTTGGAAAGGGAATTAGGACAGTGCATTCCTGGTCGTTACAAAAGCATGTACAGGTTTCCGTTTCATGTGCCATCTTAGCAGATGGTACACTTCAGAGGTTTTACAATCTCCTGTTTTTGGTTTCATAAATGTGAGGATGGTAAAAAGATGATATTCTAACACAAACACTGAGGTCAGCAGCAGCTCAGGGTTCAACTCTTTGGTTACAGATCAACATAATCTTTTTTCCAAACATATTTCACCGGGATAACAGTCCAAGTTCCAGGCTGTGTGTCCTTAAAGAATGAAATGCCAGATGTGAACGATAATGGACGATTTTCTTGCCTTAAATCAGGCGTTCTTTTTCTTTTGGCAGTCATGTCAAACTTGTTATCTTGTCTAGTTTCTGTGGAAATTTCACCTCACCTAACCAGTTCCAGTCCTACATCAGCCGCCAACAACATCAACTGAGACACTAGATGTGTTGAGTTATTGAGTGAATGCAGTGAGTTTCTACTTCTGTAAATGAATTGGGAACCAACAAGCCTCATAATCAGCGAATAACTTAAGAACTGAACACATCACAATCTTTCATAGAAAACATATTTCTATAGGTGCAGTTGACATGAAATGTTCACCAGGTGTTGGTAAGAACCCAAGAAACCAAAACAAGTAAGTTGTTATAATGTACACCTCCACCTCCCTTTCCCACACAGAAAAAGAGGTGAAAAATGATCAGAAAGCCGTCCTGCCCATTATCAGTGCAAATGAAGATCAGCTGGTCATTACCAAAGTGTCACACAAGCAACATCTCGTGATGGACAAAGCCAAAGAACTCTCCCAAGACCTTCACAACCTTATTGTTGCAAAACTTTCTGATGGTATTGGTTACGGAAGAATTTCTAAACGTCTGAACGCTATAGAGGGCTCTGTTGGTGCCATAATCTGGAAGTGGAAGATAATTCGACCTTAAAGCAGCCAAGACATCGCATGATTTCTGACAGATGAGTGAAAAGACTTTTCAGAAGAGTTGTCCAAAAGCCGATGACCGTTAGTACAGAGCAAGAGAAAGACCTGGAATTAGCAGGTATAATTGTTTCAAAGGAAACAGTAAGCAATGCACTCAACAGCCTGTACGCACACTCATCATGCAAGACTCCACTTCTGATGCAAAAGCATGTTGAAGCTTGTTTAAAGTTTGCTGCACAACATTTGGACAAGCCTGGTAATTACTGGGAGAACACTCTGGTCAACTGAGAGCAAAACTGAACTGTTTGGATGCCATAACAACCATGTTGGGAGGACAACATGCACCCAAAAACACCGAAGCAACGGTGAAGTTTGGAAGCATCATGGTGTGGGGTTGTTTTTCCAGTACTGGATGAATGGAAAAATGTACTGAGACATGCTTGAGAGAAATCTGCTGCCATCTACCAGACTGATGAAGATTAAATGAAAGTGAACATTTAAGCAAGACGACGATCCAAAACACAGAGCCAAGGAAACTCTCAACTGACTTCAGAGAAAGAAAGAAATCGGCTAGAACGACCCAGCCAACCACCTGACAGGAATCCAACTGAAAATCTATGGAAATAATTAAAAACCAGAGTTAATAGAAGATCTGATGACTGTTTGTGTGGAAATCACACCTGAGCAACGCATGAGGCCAGTTTCTCCACACAGGAGGCGTCACTACCAACAAAGACTTTTCTACAACGTATTAAATGTCAGTAGTCGTGTTCAATATGTTACTTTAACATATTTTGTTTTGGTTTCTTTCTACTTGGGTTCTTGCCAACACCTGGTGAACATTTAATGTCCACAGCACCTTCAGAAATATGTTTACTGTGTTCAAACCTTATTTTACCCACCGTACCACTTACTGCTTGGCGGTGCCAATCATGCATCCATCTGTTGTTTTCCTCGAATCTGAGATTGGATTGTAGGCGTTGAAGGTCCAGGTGGGAAACCTACACCCCTCTCTTTAGCAACACTCTCCAGACGCAGAGGTTCAGCAGGTTCCAGCAAGTTAAGACTTTATAATTTCACTTTGAATAAAACTTCAGACAGAAAAACCCCTAAACATTAGTGAAGATGGGGGGACTCCTGCTGCATTAAGCATAGCAAAAACTGTTTCTGAGGTCTGTTTTTGACTCTTGGCAGCGGGTTTGTGCTTCTTGCCCTGCAGATGGCTCTCCACAGCCTTAACCCCCATAGTGCCCGGCTTAAAAGTTTAGTGGCACAGAATGTACCTAGCCTTACAGAAGCATTTAATTGCCAGAGCGAGGAAATAAATTCAGGAGCAGAGTGTCCTTATAACAAGAAACTTTCACAAGATTTAAAACTTGTTAAAACTAAAAAGTTTCTCGTTATTTTCTCGTTTTAACGAGACAAGTTTTATATCTCATTATAACGACAAACTTTTCCGTTATAACGAGATAAAATCACATTCCTCTGACAGATTACGACTTCTTAAAAAGGCATAAAGTGGCTCTCCTTGTAGGCAACACTTAGAGGGGCTGCTGTTTTACTGCTAGGACCTTTCTTACTGAAACAACGAGATGTTTTGCTTTTAACAAGATGTAAACCTGATAATGAGTTTATAATGAGAAACCGCTCCTGTATTTAATTTCAAGCTCTGACAGATAAGTGAGTCCATCTTAGTGTCGTATGGGTTGGCAACAGAACTGAGCTGGAGGTGAAAACAGACTTTGGTCTTTCTTTGGTTTATGCTCTTTTACTGATGCTGAGTTGTTTCCTTTGATATCCTGCGACGCTCTCCGGATTGCCTTGTGTGTGAAAAGCATTGCATAAATAAACTTGTCTTGCCTTTGCCTATCTAACAGCCATGAAAAGCATCCTAAGGACGAAATGCCCCTTGAGACAAAAACATTTACACTTTGCAGACTCAACCCTCAGTCGCTCCCTCTCCATTCTTTTCCCTGAAAAACAATCGCTTGTCCTCCTTCAGCAAAGCAACCGGCCAAAATTGGTGCATGTGAAATTTTGAGCTCGTACACATCGGCTTACGACGCGATACTACCGAGTCTTTTTTATAACTCTAAGGCTTGCTTTTCCTACAGTAGTAATTGTTCTTAAATATGTGTTTAAAACACACAGGACATTGTACTCTGAGGACCAGGACTGTGAAACACTGATCTACAAAAGATAAGTGGTTATGAATAATCTGAGAAACCCCTTTCAATAATAATTACAGCCTATCAAATGCAGAGCAAGCACTGAGATACGTTTGGCCCTGGACTTGAAAAATATTGCGGCTTGCTGAAACTGGATAGCCGTTTCGAAATCATCTTGTCATCACAGAAATGAGAAATTATTTGCTTAGTCATACAGAGCACAATGTACCTTTAAGACCACGTTCTCGCGTACCAAACCCATCTATTACATAGACGTACCACTGCTCATATTTTCCAGTGATTCCTGAAGTCACAAAACAGATGTTTCTGCACATTTATCGAGGTCCAGAGAAAAAACTGTTTATCTAGCCTGAGCACTTCTTGCTCTGTCACGGAGTTCTGTCAGAAAGGACGGCTGTGATGTAGTTTCAATTGGATGGCCTCTGTGGCCGGGGTGGGTAGACATTTTTGGCGGACGTCACAGTTGGTGTAGGGGAATTTATCGGACCAGCTAAGTGGAACCTGTACAGCACAGAGAAACGTCTATCTCCTCTTTCATCGGTGGGAGTTTTCCCCTCGTTGCTTCTGCGTTGACTCAGCTCCATAATCATCTACAGACCAGAGAAATCAGTGACCCAGCATGCCTCACATATCTACTGCAAATCAGTTACTGTGTGCAGGACTCCAGGATGGTTTTGTCTTTTGTTAAGAATGTGAAGAAGGAAGTGTCCTTTCTTTTGGGTTAATTTTATTTGATTTGGATGAAATTAAATAAGTTTTAATTCTTGTCTTATTACTGTTTTTCTTCAATTATTTGTCTTTTTTATTTTCCAGGTATTTGCATTGCAATGAGTATGTGCTTTTTACAGTACTAAAAATGTATCTGCATATTTTTAAAAAAATATTACTATTGCTGCAATGTGGTTTACCACCATCAACGTGTGAATGACTCATTTCAAAGTGTTTAGCTAGTGTACGTGGTTTGTTTCGCTTTTCTCTGCTTAGGAAGGGATATTTTATTGTAGATAGAAAAACTGAAGATGGTTGTGATCGAGGGAGTTAACTTACAGTTACTCAGGCTAACAGCTATTTGAGCTAAGCGCTACTCAAACCAGCAACTTCTCAACCTTACATGTAATTCAGCTAACATCAAATTAAATGGGCTTCTATTCAAGCTAACAAGAAATAAACCCAAGCAAACAACTACCCTACCTAGTGGCTAATATAGCTAAAAGTTACTCAAGTTAACAGTTACTAAAGCTATCTAAGCTAACTACTACTGAAGCTAGCAGCTACTATCACTACAACTTTTTTATGCTAATAATTACTAAGGTAACAGCTGCTAAAGCTCTAAGTTAACAACTATCTAGGCTAAGTTTTACTAATGCTAAAAGCTACCTATGCTAACAGCCACCTAAAGTAACAGCTACTAACGCTAAAAACTACCCAAGTTAACAGCTATGTAAATATAAAGCTCCTATTCAGAAAGGTTAGTAAATATAACAACCACTAAAGCTAAAACCTAACAGCTTGCATCCACCTTTGTTAAGAATTGATTAGCTACTACTCAAGGTAAAAGTTATTCAACCCAAGAACTGCGTAAGCTTAACGGCTGACATCTAAAGCTAAAGGCTATTTAAGCTAGCCACTGATCTAGAGACTCTGTGAGCTAACCACAGACCTAGTGGCTGCTGTGGCTTCCTTGTTGTGAGTGATTAAAAGTGGAGCAGTTGTTAACCCAAACATGTGATCCATGTTGTACTTGATAAAGTTGCTTAAGATTTTTTTTTCCTTCTTCTGAAAGTAAACATGACATGCGTAGAAAGAACGGTTGGAAAACATTTTCTGATTCTAAGAAGAATTGCTCTCATTTTCCCACCCAAATTCCAGGCAAATCTGAAGAAAACTAGCTTTGGAAAAGAAAAGAATGGCTTTGGAACAGATTTCAGCCTCTCTGGGAGTTCCTCTGTTTTACTAAGGGCTTAGTGCTTTCACAGCTCCAGCTTGGGCCTATTTGTGTTGTCAGCTTTGACAAATTACACTCAGGATTTTTCCAATGTCAAATATCACCCTACAGCTAACTGGCACGTCCGGAATCCCTCAGTGGACACACACACCTCTCGTTCTTTTGTTCTCCATCGCGCCACCAAATCAAACAGAAGAATTTACTACTGTCCAGAAGAAATATTAGACAAAGCTCTTTGGCAGACGTAACGTACACCGTTTTCAGTTCTTGTTGTTATGTCTGCAGCTAAAGGACGGGGTAGTTCTCCTCTTCCATGCAGGGGTTGAGGTTTCCTCCAGCTGTGCTGCTGCGTTTCAGGCCTCACTGCACTGAAAGTCCATCCAGTAAAGCTACAGACAACACATTATTCCCTTAAAGCTTCTCCAGAGAGACAGAAGGAAGACTATTTCCACCACACAGCCTCATGCAGACCACTCCACTTCCGGCACAAATCATGCTTCATGTGGGACTGTAGACGACTTTACTTCTTCTGATCATCATACTGAAACCTCATGATTCGTATCTAAAGCTAGAATATATGCGGGAGGTTTAGCGAATGAATATTAATGGGCTTTTTTCTGACTTTATGCAATAAAGTAAACACAACTCAGCCTGCACCGATTAGCTTAATGACCACTGGGGAACAGGTCCAATTATATATGAAACTTTCTTCATTTTCTGAGCAGTCCACATGTATATCAGTTTTTATGGCCCCTCTAATTATCCCATGGTGGTATTTTTCAACCATATACTATTTTCGTATTGCTATAAATTGATAAGACAACAAGCTTAAATTTGTCTTTTACAAAACAAAAAACAACTGACCACCAGTTTTTCTGCTTCCTTTGTTCCTCGCAACTTCTTTTTTCATGAAATGTAAACAGAAAGGGAGTGGCGTCAGATTTCTCAAGATCCATTTTTCCTGCTAGCGCTAGGCTAACACTAGCATTTGTTTTGGTGGGTTTTACTCAGAATGACCTGCACTGTAGTCCACTTCCTGACACTTCCGGCGTTCACATGTTCAAACCGCAGCAGAGTTCAACCCAACCCATACTGAGGTTTGTAGGTGGATTAGAGTTCACTGCTTTGGTTCACATCAGAGGTCGATTACGCATTAACGCCTCCCGAAACGGACTGGACTAAAGCGGTTCGTTTTGGACTACAGCGGACTGAACAGGGCTCGTGTGAATCCACCCTCAGTTAAACATCTGTGTGCTACCAAATTTAAATTTTATTGTGACTAGTTCGTGCTTCTCTGAAGATAAACTTGCTGTGGCTCTTTTTCCTTCGACACCATTTTGGGTGCAACCCGTTTTTGGAAAGATGCCTCGTTTCTTCCCGGGACATTGGCAACACTCATCGCACATCAGAGGGAATATTCTCCCAGATCACCGGAGAGTGAACATGTGTGTGAATGACGTTACTTTGTTTGAAATCTGCGCCAGGACAGATTTCAAACAAAGATCCACACAGGATACGATCCCACCGCCTCCTGATGGTGACTCAAATTTGTTTTGGAGAGAAAAACCCACAACAGCAGATTGAAGATGAAGAAAACAAAAATATTAAATAGTTGTTCTTTGGTAAGGTCAAGTATTTGTTGCTTTATTTAAGTTCATTGAAACGTTAACCTTAAACTTTGACTACTATTCAGGCAGTCGGTGTATTTTTGGTTTTCTCTTTTCCAGAAGATATTTTTGAATTTAAAATCATCTGAAACACATTTAGTGAAATGACTGATGGTTTAAGAAATTAGTTTTTACAGCCTCTAGGCTCATTTTCAAAATTAGATATGAAAGCAGTTGAAATGTTCATTTCACCAGTATCTTTCTTTAATTTCACATGTATGTTTTAAATGAGCAGCCTGTCAAATGTGTTCAATCTGCGTGGGTCTGGTAGAGACTTTGGTCTTCTTTTAGCAGCACTGTCTTGTTTTAATCATCGAATTACATGGAAGGAAAAGAAGGCAGATGTCCAGAGAATAATTAGGGAACTTTGGTTGAACTTTACCTCAACAGGACTAAATATTTGAAGTTTTTCTCTGGTTCAGCTGCAGAGCAGAACATTTGATAATATCCCTAGGAGCTCAGTGGAAAGCGGAGGGCGGGCGGTGGCTCTGTTTCCTGCTCTTCCGCTGCTCACCGACATCCTCTCCCACCGTGAGGTCAGAAGGTCGCATCGCTTCACATCAGCCACAACATGAACACCTCAGCGCTGTGCCTGGACTACGCCTTGATAAACTGATGGCTTTTATCAGCTGAAGAAATCCTGCAAAGCATAATGGCATGTGAAGTAGGCCGCTTTATTTGTCCAAAGTTAAGAAACCAAGTGATTCAGGCTGATTGTGATGTTTTTCCCATAATAAGGTATGAAGTGTTTCCAACTGATTATGAATGTTCCAGTTATTTAGGCTGGAACTACCTGGTAGACTCAGTTTGGTTGGGGACCAAAACTGCAACATCTGTTACAATTTTCTCTTTAGAAAAGTAACTGTTACTTAACAATTACTGCTAATATTAGCCTTATTTGCAGTTAGCTGAAATTGTTGTTGGTGTATGTTGTTGTTAGGTTGAGAAGGCATCAAAAGTCTTGTGTTTAAAGGGTGTTTTCCCTCCTGATAGTCTGGTAGATTCTGTTCAACTGGGAACCAAAACTGGAACATTTCTTCCATCTCCAGCTGCTGTGGAAGCAACTCATCTTCCTCTCTGTTCTGAGTCAAACCAGCCAAACCGTTTGAGCAACCGGTTCCCCTCCTCGCCTGAGGGGGCGCTGCACCAGGAACCACTGAAGGAAATTAACCGATACTTAGAGCAACGTTCTCTAAATATACAAACAAAAATGGAGTGACGTCAGATTTTAAAGGTTGGAGGGTTTCTCTTTTGTCTTTGGCTAATAATCATGCTAGGCTAGCATGTTTGTTTTAGTTGCATTTACCCAGAATGCCCTGCGCTGTAGTCCGTTTCCTGCTTTTGGAGTGATCTCCAGACATAAATGCGACTTCTGTCTTCTCAGCGCTGGTTTTCTTCTCACCTCTCTTCCAGTAAAGCCAGATTTGTTGCCCAGTTGACTAATAGCTGTCCTGTCAGCTGAGTAACGCTCCTGCTCAGCCTGTCAGGTTCGATTCCTGTCTTCAAACCTCAGGATGTCAGTCTCTGCTCCTCAAATATTCCTAACTCTCTCACACTTTTTCTCTATAATGTAGTTTTGTTTGCTCTTAATATATATTGTTGGAACTGTATTTATTCTGTTGCAGGACTTTAAGTTTAGTTTAGTTTCTTTTTCAGGATCATCTCAGTGTGAGTTCTTAGTGAATTGAGCCAAATTGGTTTATTGCAGGCATTAAAAGTGGTCACCTTAAATTAGTGCATCCAAGCAACTACAAACTCTTCTTTAAAGTGGGAACAAAGCAATCCACCTCCGTAATGAGCACTCAGAGGTCTGATCTTCTGCCAGAAGAATGTTCACTCCCAGCCTGTATTTATTCGGTAACTATGCTAAAATGAAACCAGTTTTACTGTCGGCATCAAACATTTGGTGTGTTTATCAGTAAACTTTGGCAGTAATTGGTGTTTGTCTGCTGGTTGTCCATGGGAACCTAGAGGGCAGATTCAGGTCAAACGGTCAGGCTTTGTATGAGTTTATTCCTCGTTAATTTTACTGCCGCACCAGCTTGGTCAACTAATGTGTTGTTAGCAGAGTAGCTGTCTCACAATGTGGAAAAATAAGTGTTTCAAACCTTTAATAGTGATCAATGTTTTGGTTTTGGTTAATGAAACTTGCTTTTGGTCCTTAAGGGTTTTGACTTTATCTTTTTGTGCAAATTATTTACATTTGCTTAATTCTCTAATATTTGACCTAAAACTGCCTCTGCGCCCTCTACGGGTTGAACAGTGGCACTGCAGTTGAATTTTTCTTTTGGGCCCAGCAGTCCAGTTTGGCTGATGTCTCTGTAACTCAGCCCCACATTCTGATATAAAACGTCAGACAAACCCTGGTGACGAACATTGATTGGTAGCGTCACGCAGCGTTTCAAAGTGTCAGCAGTCTGAACGGTCGCGTCACATTTATCTGACTTTTATGTGGTTGAACTGAAACATGCATCATAGTTCTGCACCAGAAGAAGCCAGACATGTAAAACTTTCTTATCTTTCTCATCTTAGGATCTTGTGATGATCTTTCTGCTCCCATAAGATCCATCCATGCCTACGTTAACAGCGCTTCATCCTGAGCTTCGAGGTCATAAACAGTTCACACAGAAGTCTAGCATAAATGATCACGCAAGAAAATCTGAATTCAGCAAAACATGGGTATAGTTCATCAAGACCTGCTGTGTGAACGCAGCCTTAGATGAACAGAGTCGAGTTCAGGTGTGCAGCAGCCGCATCCCTCCGATGGAGCGTTCTCATCACACATTCCTTCATTTCCTGCTCTTTTTGGCCACGGCATCAATGGATGATCCATTTGACCTTTTAGCATAAAAACACTGATGAAGGTGATATGTAAGGTTATTAAGCTAATCTCTTTCGTGAGACGCTACTCAAAACTCGAGTCCTTGTCGTCCACAAGGTGGTGCCAACTCGGATCATTTTAAGCTCAGACTGCATAAAAATGACATTTCCTCAGCAAAGTGAAGTAAGTGAGAGTTTCCTGAGAAAAGCAAACCAACACAAAGAAAGCTAAAGATGTTCTTTAATAAACATCAAGCTGGGAAATCTTCCATTATCTGCCTCCATCTCTGTCTTTGTGTCAGTCTGGGTCTTATCTGCTTCCCCTGGAAGGAGAAAACACACGTTCCACCATGCTGCTGCTTGGGGGGTTTCAGTGGGTACGGTTGCATTTTTAGCCCGTGACTCACTGCTTTTATGGAACAGTGATGTCATCGCTGAATGCCGCTATCTGATTGGAAGCGCGCAGCGTTCTCTCTCCAGCCGTTCTCCGGCTTCCCTCTGCTGCAGCTGCAGCCTGCGTGCTCCAGGCCCAGATGGTCTGATTTAGGTGGCATGCTGCGGGACAGAGCGACTGCAGAGGCGCGGCAGACAGCAGGGATTGCCTCACAGAGAAAACACGTTTTCTCTCCAGAAGCAGGGTCAAAGTTCATCTCATGGGCCATGCATGAGTTCCTTAGCAGCAGCTGTGTTTACGTGATGCGGGAGCTTTTATCTCGCCCGCATGTTTCAGAGCAAAGCTGACGGCCGGATCGGTTTGAGCGCCGCCTGGGACGACGGTGGTGGGAATCACGGCTGATTTATCGTCTCCCCGCTGCTGCTGTTCAAAGCTCCTGCGCTGTGAAAACCCAAAGGAGCCGCAGATTCAGCTGCTGGAGGATGAGTGGGATCAATGGGATCAATGGGACTCAGCTTGGTTCTGTCCACAGCAAAGAAATAAAAAACAACCAAATGCTGCAGTGAGGGAGGAGAGAGCAGATAAACTGTTCATGCTCTTAAAATATCTGCCCAAATAGTACCAATTTAAAAATTAATTAAACTTAATGATAAATACAACAAATTTTAAAATATTATGATACAATTAGAAATAAATTAAAAATACATATATATATTTTTAAAAGCTTCTTTAAAAATGTAATAAAATTAAAAATAATTAATTAAAGGAATGAAAGCACAAGTTACATAAAAATACATTTGAAAAAATAATTTCATAATAATTGACTTAAAAGACGTTAAAAACCTTTGATATTTTCTTCAGATGTTATTTCCTCAAATTGTCATCATGATTTCTGTTGGCATGCTGTTTTTTTCTGGTATATTTAACATGATGGTTATTCTGGTTTACAGCTAATGAAAACCAAATTTGTGTTTCTCAGGATTTTAAAAAGTTACATCAGAACAATAAATATCACCGGAGCCAACTGGGGATATTTATACTGGAATTTAGAAACGTTTTGACTAAATAAAGAACAGCAGATTTTGAATTTCTTCTTGATAAATTCCAGTTGCTTTGAAAAATCTTAATTTGACATAAATTGTTGTTGTTTCCATTTGGACGCTGATGCTTTTCCAGACCTTTATAGATGATGATCACATTGTTTGCATACTAGGTGCATCCTGTACGCCTGCAGCCGTGCACAGCTCTCAGCCATGGCTCTGTCTCTGGCAGGAAATGTTTGCACAATGAAGAATGTTAGGCATGAAAAGACCCGAACATATGGAGGAAGTACTTCAGAACCCTCCCTGTTCCTCTTGCAGAACCTCAGGGTCCGCTGGTGACTGTCGTGTTGTTTTCAGCTGAATGTTCAGGGCAGACTGAGCAGCATGCCCTGTTTGTGTCCAAATGAATATTAATACATAACACAGCTGGGCTTTGCTCAGGTTGCTGCTTTGCTGCTGATTCTGTTCGTAACCTTTCAGGACAGAATCAACAGGAAGATCCGTTTTGGTGCCATCTCTACTTTCTGCAGATGATGCGGTTCTTTCACTGATGAAAGTCAATAACAAATGTAGTTGGATGATAGTTATCACAATAAACAATAATGTTGTTGTTTTGAGACCAGGGTCCAGAAATATAATGGTAACAGCATAATAATGCAAGAAAACTTTCTCAAAGATCAATAAACTTTATTCTCTGGAACTGGAAGACATTTTAAATATCCAGAAGAATCAAAACAACAGAAACAACAAATAAAATGAATTATGAGTCTGTAAACAAAAGACTTTTATCATCCAGTTTTTGGTAGAAAGTGTCTGGGCTCTTCCATACGGACGCCCAAACGGAGGAATTTACTGGTGCATTAAAATCCTTTTAACTACGAGTTATTCAGAGTAGTTTAGATGGTAAGGGATTTTCATAGCACTGAGAGATTGGACTTTAGAGACAGTCTGAACTAAAGCAAGCAGAGCGACAGCCTATTCATCTGCTCATGTCTACATTAACTTCCACTCAAAGAAGCCTTAATTTTACCACTCAGGTCTTTGATTGATGTGCAGAAAGTTGATTTTTCACCTTCTGCAGAACAAGAACCGGATCAACATTTACTCTGCTTCTGTGCCCCAATGAAGCCACATTAGGAAAAAAGCGTGAGAAGTTGAGTCTTAATTTAGATGTCCATCGAAACGATGAGCCAAAATCTGACTAAAACCATTTTGTCCGGTCGTAAATTCAGTCTATTTACAGATGTTAAGTTTCCAAACCATAAGTTATTCACCTTCTGGGAATCAAGAGTTTGTGCTTTGGCCTTGAAGTACCTACCAAATGTGTTTTTAGTTACTTTTTAGGAGCTCTGGGACCGTCCTTTCCCACGGACTGAGATTCTCAGTTGCAGAGTTTTCTTATCAAGCTGCAGCTGTTTGAGCGAAAAACAGTTTTCGTCATTTTAGTGTCGGGAAGCAGAGCTTCTTCTTCTGAACTTATTAAATGTGGACATGTTGATGATTTCTCTGGCTGTGGTTGGACCTGTTTCTTTGAACCGGCGAGGTAAACAGGAGGCCTCCACTGATTTAACGTCCTTAATAAAATGTCATTTCAGATCTTTATGGATGTAGTTGAGAGAAGAGGTGGGGGATGTTCGGAGTGGAAACCACACCCGGGCCAGATGTTGACAGACCATACGTCCCGTCTGCAGTGCGGGCGTGGCGCTCCTCTTCCAGCCTATTGATCAGTTGTGTTTTCTCAGACTCCATTCATGGAGAAATTGGAAGCAGCTGCTCTGTCTGACTCCTCTGCAGAGATGTTTGCACGAGGCGTGTTCTGGCAGTCGGTGTGAGTGTCTCAACCACGCTACCTTGGAAACTTTGAGCAGATGTTTGGCGTTCTGATCCGATCCGACGGCTGACTCCTGAGCAGAGACGGGTGAATGCGAAATCAAACTCTGAAGCGAACTCTGGTCCTCCTACAAACCCTGGTCTCGGTTCGGCTGAGGTGAACTCTGGTGCGGTTCAAACGGATGTCGATGTGAACCGGATCAAAGCAAAAAGTGAACTATAGCACAAGGCATTCTGGGTAAATACAACCAAAAGAAACGAGCTAGCTTAGCGCTAGTGGTCTTTAGCCAAAGACTAAAGGGAAATCCTTCAACTGCTAAAATCTGACACCTCTTCTTCAGAGGTTTTCCTGTTGTTCTGTTCTTGGTGCGGCGCCCCCACAGGCCAGGAGGGTAACAGGCTGCTTAAAGGATTTGGTTAGTGTCAGAGTTTTCCCCAGAAAACCTGCTAAGCCTGGAGGGGGCGCTGTGACAGTCCTCCTGTATTTTTGTTAGAATTTTTTTTTTTAATTACAACATTTCAGAGGTGCAAGAGCAGGAACTTTAATGTGTAAATAATAGCGTGTGAGACCAACGTGCAGGAACAGCGCAACTCGTGTCAACTATAAACCTAGCTTAATGTGTCTTTAGTGCTACTGGTGTATAAAAACCTATTTATACTAAACAAATGATGCTTAGCCTGTTGGGGCTTTGGACGGCCCGCCAGGCTTGTAAAGCACAGGGGAAACAAAGTTTGACTCAGTGGGAAACAGAATCACAGCAACTGGAAATGGAACAAATGCAGCAGTTTTCCAAACTAGCAGGTGTGAAAACGCCCTAAATTTCTGCCCTTTTTAGCATCTTGTGAATTTTTAGTAAACAGAAAAATGCTTAAAAGTTACGACTGTCGCCAATCTGAGGTGTAGGAGTTGATTTGTTTACCTTCAAACCTCCTAATGAAGCAGAAGTGATTTAATATTAAACTCTTTGGCTGATCTCAGACCAGAGCCAGACTTCCTGCCACCTATAAACCAATTCTTCCATCTCAGGAAACCCAAACAGAACTTTTTCAAATTCACAACTTCTGCCTCGTTACCAAAGTCGGTTTCCTGTAAATCTTGCTGCATCGTCAACATGTCAACTGAGACTTTATGTAAAACTGCAGAATGCATTTAGGGAAAATAATCTTTTTACTTATTTTAGTTCTGAACATAACTATCATTTATGGTAACATCTGAGAAAACCAGTCAATGTTTCAGAAATTTCATTTCATTTTGCTTCTGATTACACAAAGGTGTGTGGTTGTGCATTGTTTTAATTTTAGATTTATTTTACAAATATTTTAATATATTTAACATTTTACAAAAAATATATATCTTTTATTATCTGTAAAACTGCAAAACACATCTGGAGAATTTACAATTTTAAAATAATTTTGTTGTAAACTACACATTTTGGTTTTGTTTTAATAAAATGTTATTTATTTTTAAATAAGTTTTATTCTAAAAATAAATAGTATTTTTGCATTATGTGAATTTAAAATTTATTTTAAAACAATCTTAATGATTTTTTTAATTACATTTAGTGTTACTTTAAATTACATTTTTCAAAGTTTGATCATAATATTTGTATAATTTTGTATTGTTTTACTGTATTTTCATTCATTTCTTTAAAAAATCATTTTTTTATTTGCATTGTTTTGTTGATGAAAACCCCTGAATATTTGTGGAATCAGGTTTTTAGAGGGTGAAACTGAACTGTTGTCGGGACTCTGTGAATCTTTCTGACCCTCAACCTGCAGCCAGAAGCAGAGCGTTTGTTGAGAATGACCCCATTCTTCATGACCGCGTCTCCAACCATCGCCTGCCTCAGCAGAGCCCAGATTCGTGTTTATTCCACGCTGAGAGTTTGGGAGTGATCGCTTGTATCTTTGCGTGCTGGATTCTCTGTGGCTTTTTCAGCGAGAACAGTCAGAGATGCCAAGTTTAAATCTTGCCAAGTAGAGGAGTCATAAATTACCATCCATGCGACACTCAAGCACTTCCTTGCAGATTTCCATCCCGATACTTAGTGGTTTTATTGCTTATCTGTCTCTTCCCTTTGGCAAACATCTTCCCAATAATATTTACAACTGTGACGCTCTGGCGTGGGCTTCTCTTCCTCCGTCCTTCTTGTAAATGTGCTGTTTAGGTTAGGAGCGACACCGACTCGTGGGCGAACAGCGACGTCACATGAGTCTCCCAAACAGCTTTAATCAAGTGCAGGCTGAGTTTTGACAGGGACACAAATTCTGTTTTGCAAACCTTTCAGTTCTGCAGCAAAAACACTAAACAGTTATCCAGAAGCACTAATGGAAGCAGAGGACTGGTTAGCGGACCTGTCTGAGGTACAGAAACAGTCTTTCCCAAACTGCTGGTCTGTGGGAGGTACTGCATGTGAACATCTGTTTATTTGCCATAATGTGAGCTGAAGGTGCAACGCTACGATTAGCTTCTAAAAGATTCTGTTTATAATATTGGCTTAAGATCAGGTCACTGAAAAGAAAGTGGTGGAAATTTTCTTAGGGTGAGTTGAATAACTTGTTTTTGAACATTATTACAATAGATCTGAATGCAATGCGGCTGTAACTAAGCATTGAGCAGCTCTGCGCCCCACGCTCACTAACTGCATCCTAACGCCTGAAATAAAATGATTTACATTGGGCTGAAAGAAATGTTTGTTTTTGCCAAAGCAACTCAAGTCTGTTTCTTTCTTACAAATTGCCCTAAAACGTTGTTAGTGCACACAAAGAACTGTTTTGATTTCCGTCATTGGAAAGCGTAGAGTTCTCTTGTTTACACTGTATTGTGTTGTATTTTGTGTTTGTGTTACAGCACTTCGGTCCTCATGGTGTATGAAGTGTATAGGGTAACTCAAAACGCCTCAGTAAACTTGTTCCTGGTTTTATTGTGGCCAGCCACATTTATAAAAAGTGCCATCCTTCACATTAAGAGCAACAAAGACAGTGAGTTAAGAGACTGATATTTTCATTTCAGGTTCTACATATTTAGATGTTGTGTTACTTCAATGACCTGTTTGTTAAATGGGGAAAATGATTCTGAGCCTGAAAACGTTTCAGAAATCCTGATTTGGAGGGAAAAATAGACCAGGTCCAAGACCAAGGTGAGGTCAAAGTCTGAAGAAACTGAGAACTTAAGTTATCTCCAATAATCTTTTAATTGGAGAGTAAAAGGAGAAAGTAGTAGAATAATCCATAACTTCAGCAACATTCACACTGCAGCCTTTCTGTTTTGGTTATTCTGAATCTGATCTTTTCATGACAGTCTGAGCAAAACAGATCAGATTTTTAGAAATGCGACCCAAACGGCCGACCTGAACGTCACTGACACTCGACAAACGTCAATATTCTGCGTCCGCCAAGAACAACAACAACATGGTGGACATTAGCACCAGAACCAGAACCTGAACCTGGTCGTCTGGAGGTTTGAGAGGACGAAGCAGAACTGAACCAGCAGAACTTTCTATATTAAAGTAAGAAGTAAATAGCAGGAGAGGCGTTTCCTGGTGAGCGTGGCGCCGTGTTTGACCCGGATCAATCAGAAGAAGAAGAGTTGAGGGGAACCGTGACTTCATAGAGAGGTTCCTCCAAAATGCCTGGGAATCAAAGTGGGATGAAAAAGTCCAAAGGTCCAGTTTGAGTTTGGTGGTGCTGTTGGTTTTCCAGGTGACTCAATGATCAAATTTTAGTTTTCAGTTCTGAAAAAGAAACCAAACCGGGTCACCATGTTCTTTATCTTCTCTGGGTTTTTCTCCAGAGGAGAAAACTTTATCTTCCCACTGTCTTGGTTCTTCACAGCCGGGATTTTCTCACAGCGGATTCGTGTGAAAACTGGTGGAAAATGTGAGCCGAGGAGGAAAGAGCTGTGCTGAACATCAGAGGGTGTTCACCGCCCTGACCGACGTATCCTCGGTCCTCCTTTAAACACCGGCGGTTCAGAAGTTTAATACATTGTTTTTAAAGTCGTTTTCCTTTCATCTCATGAAAGATGGCTTCGGTGTCCCAATTAGGGGCCGTGTTTTGATAAGGTGCGGCTGCAGCAGCCTTCTTGCTTCCAGCTTATCCTTTTTCCAGTGATTCCATGTTTCCCGAATAAAGCAGCAGCCGTCCACCTCACACTAAATTTTAAGATGTGGTCTGTTGGGATTTTACTCTACAGACTCCTTTACCTTCACACGCCTTTAAAAAGCAGAGGCCCTTTGATCCTGGGCTTAATTACCACCCTATATATATATCACTGCAAACGGGGGGCAGTCGACGCAGGCAGGAGGGTTGGGAAGTCCTGCAGAGTCCACAGCCAACCTGACGGATCAGAGGAGCTTCCTGTTGGGTGGAGGGAATATTATCTGGGGGTTTTAACAATTAAACCTTCACTTTTGAAAATAAACAGAAAATAAAGAGAATATGAAGACTGGCAGACTGGGCCAAACCAGAATCATTACGTTGGTCCTTAAAGGGATCCACCATTAGTTTTGACAGACTTTATTTGAGAAACATTAAAATGCTAAAAATACCGTTGAATGTTCAGTGTTTATGCATGTTATGTTACACATGTTATACAATGTTGCTAACGCTTCAATGTATTCTGAGTAAATGGCGTATGCTAGGTGCTAAAGTGTTAGCTAGCTCTCTCCAGCCAAAACACAAATTTTTTGCGCAGTAATGTTTTGAGCTTTTGGTTTGAACCTGAGTGCATCAAAATAGAAGAAAATGTAGAAATGATGAGGGGAAATGAAGATGAGGAGGACCTAATGGAGGAAGAGGAAAGAGTCGACAAGTTTCCCAAACTGTTTACGGTTAGCATCAGGATCAAAACGTTTTCTCTACTTTATCAGAGAAATCTCCTCAGTTCTTCTATTATCTGCCCATTTGTGTTGATGTTGCTTTAGCTCCTGATAATGGTGTTAGCTTCTGCTAATAGTGTAACCTGTAGCTAATAGTGTTAGCTTCTGCTAATAGTGTAAGCTGTAGCTAATGGTGTTAGCTTCTGATAATAGTGTAAGCTGTAGCTAATGGTGTTAGCTTCTGCTAATAGTGTAAGCTGTAGCTAATGGTGTTAGCTTCTGCTAATAGTGTAAGCTGTAGCTAATGGCATTAGCTTCTCAAAGGTGTTAGCTTCTGCTATTGGTGTAATTGCTAGTTAATTGTGTTATCTCTAATTAATGGCATTAGCTCCTACCAGTGCTGTTGGTTCCTGTTAAATGTGCTATTGCTAGCTAATCAAAATGGCTCCTGCTGATGGAGCCATTATGTTTTAGTGAACTAACGCCAGCAAAAGCTGTTAGCTCTAGCTAATAGTGCTAGCTGATGAAAATTGCTTCTGCAAAAGCTGATGTGCTGAACGTTTTCAAAGTTAGTAAATCTGCTAAATAGCTAAACTTAAAATTAGCTCTGCTATTAGCGGAAGGTTCCATAAAACACCAGAAAGAAGGCGTTTGGGGAAATTCAGCAAACCGTTTCCAGTTTGGATCCGTGGTTCACCTTCTGCTCTGAGTTCGGCACCAAAACACCAAATAAATCTGGAAACATTCCTGATCCAGAGTCCAGAAGGACGGCTGGATGTGCAAACAGCAGCTCAAGACGAGACGCCTCGGACATCAGGGAGTACCTCACAGCTTCTTAATCAACTGTTCTTCAGTGAAAGTCTTGACTTTTAAAAACCGTTTCCAGACACTTTATTAATGCTGCAATAAAACTGATGGATGGTCGCCTTTTAAAAGTGTCACATTCCTCTCCGTCAGGGTTTTAAACCAGCTAATATCTCTGAATTTACCAAGAACTTCTGGATCGTCCAGCAGATTTTAATGAGCAGGAAACTGGCACGACTACTGGGGTAGATGGTGGTGGATGATGGAAGGGTGGATCTGCTGTTTTTACCTCATCACTTCAAGTAATAAAGACCTCATCCTCCGCAGAATGCAAATAAATACCAAACTGAGCATTCATTAGTTGAACCAACATGCATAACAGATTATCAGGATTAAAACCTGAAAATGGAATGAGTTCTACCCTTCACCAAATACTGAGGTTTCTCTTTTGCTTTTGGTGTGATATTATGGACAAACGGACTAGTTCTGGTTCTGGTCGGGTTAAAACCAGAATGATTTGGACTGGAAGGAAGATTAAAGGTGATTAATAAGCGACCAGCAAGCCCGTTAAATTCAATTTATTAACAGCTTAATGAAAAATTACCTTGTTTTCACAATTATTGGCCTGTCAATCTCAATTCAAATTTGTGACAGTTTAATTCAGTTTAATTTATCTTGCACCATTTCACAACTTGTGCTGTCAGAAATGAACGCAAAATAATTCAGATACAAACATAAAATTCATACAACAACAAAAACAGCAACAATGTAAGAACAAAAGGAAAATGCAACGAAAGCTTCGCTGGATGCTAGCTGCTGCCGTGTTGCTGGTTTCGGTCAGTCGGACGTTGTCGTGGCGACGGCGTCCTCCATCTCTGTTGTGACTTTATATCGGAGAGAAGGAGACTTTTCCCGCTCTAACGAACTCGTCTCTGTTTGGAAACTGACAGGAGATCCAGATGAGTCTAATTAGCAGATTTAACCACATGTAGACGTAAACATCCCAGTAATTTATAGTTGGGTTGTTCTGAAGCCAGACTGAACTGAGGGCTGCATCCAGCAGAACCAGAACCAGAACCATGATCAGACCAGCCTCCTGCTGCTGGACGCCGCCGTCTCCTTCTCTCTGAACTCTGAAACATTTTTCTAAAAATGTGATGAAATTTCTCCCCATTCTTCTCTGACTTTCCATTTTTCATCCTGGTTTTGTTTTCATATTTCTCCTCCTTTCATTGCTGGTCCCTCTTCACCTTTTCCCCCAGTTCCTATCCATCAAACACTTTTTCTTCTGCTGGAACACATTTTTCCACTTCTTCAGCATAAATCACGCCTGCTGCTCCACTCGCACCTCCACTTAGTTTTGTTTGATGCTTGGAAACGTGGAAGAAACGGCGAGCGGCTCAGTTGAGAACGGGTCGAACCGAACAACGCCGAGCCGATGGCCGCAAAGAGACGGCGAGAGGCGGGAAGGAAACCCAAAAATTATATTCAAGAGATTCAACTCAAGTCCAAGTGAAAAGTACCTGTCAAAGAAAAAAAAGAATTGTTTAATACTATAAGGTTACATCATCAGACGGACAAAATATACATTTTAGTGAAAATGTTTGTATTTTATGGACCAAAATGACAAAAATGAACAAAATCAGGCAAAACAGATTTTTTCCAAATCAGTTTCTTTCAATATAAAATGTATGAAACTTTAACAGAAACTGCAAATGTGTATCTGTCAAAAATACTTCACAATAAAATTACTCAAGTAAAAATAAAAAGTACAGGCTGCTGCTGCTGTTTCTGTTTCTGCTGCTGTTTCTGCTGCTGCTGTTGTTGCCGCTGCTGCTCCGTTACGCAGTTTGAATGTCAGTAACTTGTTCAATTGCTATGATGGATCCTGTCAATCAGTTCAGTGGGTTTGTCTCAATTTGTCCTGAAGTAAACAGTAAACATCCCTCACCTGGAGGACCATGGTTTTGTATCTACCATGCGCTGCGGTCATAGAGATTTGGTGGAAAATAATCAGAAATAAATGTTGAAAGTTGTCAGTGGGAACATGCAGAAGGCAGCTTTACACAGAGCATCTAGATGGTAGAATGGACTTTATTCCATTTTCCACTCTGGAGTCTGGAAAAATGTAAAATTCAGATAAATGCCTGCATTCAGGTGTTCTCAGCTGTTCTCAGGTGTGTTCACCTGAGAACAGCTGAACACAGAGATGGACGGGATTAAAACACCGAGTTTGGATGAAGCTTTTGTCATCATTACATCATTGGTGTGAAGCACCAGTAGCAGGTGAAACAGTGTCCAACCGTCAGCCCTTCAGTTCACCAAACCACACACACCTGTTTGTGCTGCTATCTTTGTGGGGACTTTCCATTGACTTCCATTCATTTCTACAGCCTAAACCTTACCCTTACCCTAACCCTCCCCATTACATGCCTAACCCTAACCAAAACTCAATTCACACCTTAGTCCTAAATCTGACCCCTGACCCAAAAACAGCGTTTCCCCTTGTGGGGACCAGGCTTCGGTCCCCACAACGTAGTATATGTCAGGAAAATGGTCCCCACAAGGTATTAGAAACAAACGCACACACACACACACACACGCCAACTGTCCTAGAGGACTCACACAGACTCGCTACTTACAAGATGTTTTGACACAATAGATCTTTTTTCCTCCTAAATGTTAATAGTAAAGAGGGTTAGATAATAATAAAAAATCTAAATTATCCTTTTCTGTTTTATCCATCCATCCATCCATCCATTCTCTTCCGCTTATCCGGGGTCGGGTCGCGGGGGTAGCAGCTTCAGAAGGGAGGCCCAGACTTCCCTCTCCCCAGCCAC
>CAEFZY010030146.1:0-24562 GCA_903066815.1 Brachyrhaphis roseni
CTCACACCTAGGAACAATTTAGAGAGCCCAATTAACCTGACAGTCATGTTTTTGGACTGTGGGAGGAAGCCGGAGTACCCGGAGAGAACCCACGCATGCACAGGGAGAACATGCAAACTCCGTGCAGAAAGACCCCGGGCCGGGAATCGAACCCAGAACCTTCTTGCTGCAAGGCAACAGTGCTACCAACTGCGCCACTGTGCAGCCACTTGTGTTAACATTTAGGAGTTAAATTTAAGAATTTCGAGAGAGAAGACCACAAACAAGAGAGATAGAAAAACTGGAGAGAGCAACAACATTTGTTCAGTGTTTACTGCAAGTGTAAATTATGCAGACTGGAAACACACCTGTTCATTGTTACAAAGTTAATTGATTGTGAATCTGAATACATTGTATTTTTTTAACTAAAAAAGTGATTTTTCATTTATCCAATAGAATTCTTAGACCTTAATATCACAATAACTAAGAGGTCAACTAAAATAAAAATTCATTATTTTTTATCATATACATAAAAAAGAAATAACCTGAATTTTCTTTCTGGTAATCTTTATACGCTAGAAGGAGAACAATTCTCCTAATGAGACAACACTTGGACTTTTGTCCAAAAAAAGAAAATAGTATTTTCCTTTTTTGAAGAAAATACTATTGACAGCTCTGAAGGTGCTCCTGAATTTAACTGATTTACTTTCATGGATTTCACTGAAGAATCTGTAATTAAATATGGCAGCGCAGCAGTTTTTGTGGGCACAAAAAAAACAAAAAAACATTTAGTCTCTGTAAGTGAAATTATACTGGCAAGTTTAAAATGTAAATTCTAAATTAAGTTAGCGGCGCTGTGCTCTGTGCATTAAATGCACTCACAACCTCTGTAAATCTGGAGACAGTATTGATCTTACTGCAGCTGCATAAACTTAAAACAGTTCAAGTGAAGGAGGCAGCAGCCTATATTTGTGTTATTTGAGAACAGTGATACTGGAAAGGAAAGAGATGTGGCAGGATGGTAAACTAGTTCAAATGTTTAATCAACATTGTAATTTTTTATATTTTTTTACTTTTTTATTTTTTTAAGATCTGGTCCTCATAAGTTAAATTACCTTCAGAAATGTGTGTATTGTTTTTTTTTTTTATTTTGTGTGTCTCTGTGTTTCCCTGTGATTTACTGGCACCATGTCCAGTCAGCGCAATATATCGGATTACAGTCATCCTCATAAGATCAGTGTGAGCAATACAGTAGATACAATGAGCTACTTGGATGCAACATCTGGAAGTATTTTATATCTGAAGGCCTCTTAATGCCTAAACGGAATGCATTTGGATAATATATTTAACCTACTGGATGGTCTCTAACAGCCTCTAATGTTTACACTTGATGTACATTTTTGCTGGCTGAAATACTAATGATCACAAGGTGTGGTTGGAACATTGTGAAATGGTAAAGATAAAAAGAATCAGGGAAATGTTTATAAATCATAATCAATATTGTAACTACAATTTTAAGCAAGAGTATTGCAATTACTTTCTTGATATAATGCAGCCTTGGATGTTACCATAAAGTTTACAGTTTGAAATGAAGCTTAAAGTTTAAGAATCACTAAATGGAAGGATACATTTGACATTTAATTTCAGTGTATTTTCCAACTAAGAAGACTTAAATAGAGGTGTCAGCATTTCACTTCGTATCACTTGTCAGATGAATAAGATACAACCACCATTTCACTCTGGGTTCAGCTAGTGTTGCTTTTGCAAAGGTCGCCAGTTCTAAACACTTTTCAGAAAATCTTTTTCTTCCATTATACGTATCTAAAACGATGGACAAACCCACCTGCCAGAGGCAAAGTTGCCTCAGGCTCAGGAAAATGACTACCTGGAAAGTAGAGATAGTGAGTCATGTGTACATGACCAAAGCAAAGACAACCAGTTAAGGGATGTTTGTAGCTCAAAAACAATTACTGCTCCAGGTAAACTTATTGAGTTCCTGGAACTGTTGCTCATGACAAGATACTTGGCGAAAATGGGATTGTCAATTTCAATGTTTATAGGTGAATACTGATCAGGTATTTTCTGGTTTGCATCCACAGAGAGAAGAAGGAAGCAGGGCAACCTTAAAAATACCAAAGAAAAAAGAAAAAAATATCAGCAGACTTATCAGCCTCACATTAGGCAAATTATTTACCTCTTGAAGACGCCTGTGTCTTTGAAGGATCCAAGTAAATTGCCAAAAATGATTCTGTGAGTTTTTCTTGTTAACTTACAAACTGTTTCAGTCTCACTGCAGGGAACATGATTTCAGCTGTTTTCATTTTATGTACTGCTATCAAGTCGAGGGGAGCCCTGGCTGAAGAGCTCTGTGGTTTTCCAACTAATCATTGAAGACACCTCTTCCAATCAGTAAATACTGTGTGCGATCCAAGGCACTGCACACATTTACAACCTTCCATTATAGTTTGTGTGATGTTGTGACTACAAATCAGTCAGTCTTTGATGTGAATGGAGTTAATTTCTAGTTAGGTGGTCTTGAGATTCCTCTGTAAATAAACCTGATTATGTCATTCATATGCAAATGGTCACATGACGTCAACTGGCTTTTCAACATGTCAGGAGGTACTTATGCGCAAACAAAAGGGCCCATGCTGGTTGTCGGGGTACAAACCAATGCTTGAATTTAGACACTGCCAATTCAGTTTTTCTTTTTTTTTTCACCTTAATTGGTTTACTGCTCAATTCCAGTTACTTTTATCTTAGGTTTGCAACAAGAAGCTGGTACAAGTGGTCAAGGCTGGAAGTCCTGCAGTCAAAAAAGCACACAACTACATGCCTCAGAGCTACATAATACAGGAAAGGTGCATTTCCTTGGGAGTAAAGGGGAGAAAGCCCAGACGGAGCAGAATTGCACAGGAAGGCAATAGCTGAGCTGGTGTGAATGCACCGTAAAGCAGAGTGTCAACTACGACATCTGACTTTTATTTTAGAAATTAGGAATTTGAGTCTGTAAATGTATGTAAATTTGTCCTGAAAATTATAAGAACCTCTATAGTTTTAGGTCTATTTAATTGCTTACTTAACTACAGATAATTTTTGGTGGTGGCGCAGGGGTAAAGCGTGACCCATATATGGAGGCCTTAATCCTCAACGCAGCCGTCACAGGTTCAGTTCTGGCAGACCTGACATGCGGCAGATCTTTGCCGCATGTCAGGTCTTAGTGATTACAATACTCCCATTCAAAGGTGCAACAAGTATATATGAACAAAAAAGATCTTGACTCAGAATTTGAGTGGAGATTGCTGATGAAGCTAACCTTAAAATAGCATCAATAGAAACATATTTGTATTTGTAAGCTTCTACTGGCTTTTGAGTGTGGATGTGGAGCAATGTATCAAATATTTTAGGCCCTACCATGCTGACTTGTGCCACCAGCCAAAACAATATCGAAGAGAAAGTACACATCCCCATGACAACACAATTCCCTGACTGCAGCAGCCTCCCCATGCAGGACAAAGAGCTCTGACCTCTTCCATTCCCCTACTCACAGAACCTGGGTTCTTTGCCAACATTCTGCTACCCATGCTCCGGTGGGTCAGAAAGGTTTATGTAGCACAAAAATAATCTACACAATACTGGGCATGTGTTTTAGAACTGTGGTTGATGGATGTACGTTCACTTCTGTTTTTATTTTCTTTTTTTTTCTCTCTCTCTCTGTGATAGACTGCAGCTCTATAGCTGACTTCCAGTGTTACTAAAATGTAACATGGTTCTGATAAACATTTCTTTATGGAACTACTCTGACCATCCATACCTCTTCCTTTGGAGTTTTAATAAATGGAAACACTAATTGTTGTTTTATTTTCAGCATAAGACACTTAAGAGGAACATATTTAAAAACTAAATAATTATAAATAACACTTACCATAATTATCATTTCTGATGACTAGTGCATTCCCATTTAAAAAAAAAATGCCCTTGACTTTATTAATAAAAAATTAAAAACAAAGGTATTAGACAATGTTGTGCCATTCACACAGCACTTCCTAAACTCTAGGAAAACAACATTCCATACTTATTCAACCAAACTACCTGACCTTAATTGTTTTAAAAATCATTCACTTTCGCATTCATGAAATTTCTAGGTAAAGAACAATTTAAGCTTTTAGCATTGATCGTTGATTGTTAGCAACCTAACAACAATATTGTTACATCTCTAAGTGCAGCAACACAACCCCATCATGTTTTACAGGTGATTGGTCCATCTTGGTATATAGCATACAGGCTGAACTTGTATAGGTTTTTCAAGTGATACAGAACACTCACAGTACTTTTACACTATGGCCACATTTACCAGCTGCACTCACAAATGCACAGACATGTAACCAATAGGAGAAGTGGACAGTAACTTGCTTTGCCCAGTGGCACTCTGTCACTTGGCAGGGATTGAACCCTTCCTCGAGGCCATCATTTATTGATGTTTTGACTTTCACATTTATGAAATATAAAATATATATTTTTTGTAAAAATATATAAATAAATAAGCAGCAATAAAAACAAAAAAAAGCGACCACCATTTCCAATCACTTTCATCCTATGTTCACTACCACTGGTGGTGCTTATGGATATTTACAAGGATCTGCCACAAAGATTTGAAATATTTTCTTAAAAATATAAACCAGAAACCTTATCCCTGATTTATTTAAATGAATCAAACCTTTGCACTTTCTGAACATGTAAATCTCCAGCAATACATGTCTGTTTCTGTAAATATATTGAAACTTATGAAAAGGTTCACACATATTTAAGCACCACTATACATTAGTTTAATCAGTGCAGCCAGATCTGAGTGCATGCAATAAAGAATGACCTTAACATGGTACAGAATGATCTCATTGTAATTTGAAAAATTAGTTCAGTCCATTGGTATGCCAGTCTATGGCTGCATTCTGTACATATCAATTAATTCTAGTACAAGGACTACTTGAGATATGACAGAAAAGTCACACAGAAAACTCAGCTTTGTTTATACCTCCAGGACATGGCACGCAAAAAAAATGAAAAGCCTTAAAGAATTGATTGCCTGACAAAATAAAGTGGAGCTTGTTGATGTGCCGTGTATGGACTATATGTCTGGTGGAGATAGCAGTACTCACCCTCTCTCCATCGATTGCCTTTTGACCTTCTGATCCAAGTTCCCCCTGCAATGACAAGATTGAAAGTGTATAAGACACACAATGGCCTCTTAAAATTTTCACTTAAATATTTTTTGTAATTTTCTACATATCAGTTTCCTTGCAGTGTGGTTCAACTCACATATAACTGAAGGACTGCAGCTTTAGTAAAGTTTGTGAGATTATATGCAGCTTGTGAATAAGCTGCTTGAGCTTTACTAGCTGACTGCTTTCCACACACTCTGCCAGAAATGTGTGAGATGTTTTGGATCTTGTTGACTCTTTATTAGTGTGCAACTCATACATTTACAAGGATGACCTCGGCCATCCCATAGTTCAAACAGGCTGCGCTGTTTGAGTGTCCAGGCCAACTGGTCCTTTGCATTTATTATATTAACAGATGGGGGACAATTGTGCTCTCAAACATTTTCATAAATAGTGTAAAAATGTTTGTCTCAGTCAATTATATTTCATAACAACACCATTAATAATTCACATATCTAGAATAAATCAGTTTGACTTTCTTTTCTCATCTTTTATATCCCACGTATCAAGGTTTGTGAGAAAATAAGTCATTGCGGTATAAGTTCAATGTCTTCAGTGCAAAAATATCCTGGATTAAGGCATCTCCCATTCTCAAGAATAATCCCACTGGTTGACATTTCAAAAGCCACTTTCCAAAGGTTCTACACAATTGGTATGCATGTAGATAGCATAAAGTACAGGGGTCTGTGAATTTTACAATCAAAAGAGACATTGTTGTTAAAATAAAACATGTACAAAGTCACAAATGTTACATAACCTTTTAAAAAAGAATTTATAGTACTATAGAAAATTTTATGTGATTTTAAAGAACCACCCACTTATTTTTTTCCGGTTTGAAAATAAAGAAAAAGTCAATCTCTGATGCTGCTGCCCCAACAGTTGATGGCAAAAGAGATGACGTTCTGAACAACAGACTTATAGAAGATCTGCAGCATCTTGCTGCAAACCTTGAATGATCTTAGCTTCCTCAAGAAGTACAGTCTGCTCTGTCCCTTCTTATACACAGCTTCACTGTTGAGTCTCCAGTCCAGTCTGATAGAAATAGGGTTTGATCTAACCTTGTTTCTCCTGAAATCTACTATCATCTCCTTTGCTTTGTTTGCATTTAAGATGAGATGATTGTTCCCACACCATGCCACAAAGCGGTCCACCAGCTCTCCGTACTCAGCCTGTTGTCCATCTCCAATACACCCGATAACCACAGAGTCATCTGAGTGCTTCTGTAGATGAATGGAGTTGGACTTGTGCTGGAAGTCTGAATTGTACAGAATGAAAAGACACCTAATCTAGTAAAATTTAATACTTATCTAAAAATATCAATATCCTATATGTTATTATAACTATTTTCTTTTAACCCAGAAACACACCCCATGCTTTCTTGTTCCATGTTATAAAAAGGCTGCAGGGCAGTTTCAGTTTCAATGAGAGATTACAAACGTGTTGGCGGTACGGCAAGCGGTTATTCCTGACTATCAGAGGGGAACTGTAGTAGATTAAGACAGCCATCTCTGATGCAAGTCTTGATAAAACAGCAGATTACTGGAAGAACAATTAAATCTACAAAAATATGACTTCTACTACAAAAAATATATATACATATATATATATATATATATGTGGGGGTGTGTGTGTGTGTGTGTATATAAATATATATAATTATTGTTATCTAACAATAATTGGATAAATAATATGGAGAAAAACTGAAATATATCATGACATATACTTTACCATTTTCAGTTGATCAAAGCTTCCAGGGATATTAAATGAGTAATTCAGTGACCTTCTGTTTCATTTTGCTGTAAATATGATGTGACACACAGGGACATTTCTCTTAGGCACTTGCCACTGAGTTTTATCTTGCCTCCCCATCATCACAGTGAGAAAGATTACAAGATAGGTAAAAAAACAACAACAAAGAAACAAACTTCTCAATGCTCACTGAGAACAAGAGCATTTTAAGTTTATTGGATCTCAATAGAAACTATTCACATTCACACTAATTAAGAGCTGTGGTGGAAATTCAAATACTCAAAACACAAATGTGTCAGCTTAGATAAACTGCATAGGGACGTTAATCAGAGTGGTATAGTTTGGTCAGATGAAACAAGAGGGTTTTTGACAACAAACACTCCGGGTGGGTCTGGCATGACACAACGAAGGGCATGTGGAAAACTACCTCATGCCCGTTGTTAAGTGTGGTGGAAAATGTTTGATGCTGAGGCTATACTGTTCCACATTGAAAGGCCCTGAGAGCTAGGAGATGTTAAATAAAAAGTTAGTGACCTGTGAAAGATGAAAATGGATAGCCTTTGGGTCTTTCTGTAAAATAACAATCCAAGATGTATGACTAAATCAACCTAGAAAGGGCTCACCAAACCTGTAATTAACCTTCTTCTTTCACTGTCTCAATGCAAAGATCTAAGTCCTGAAGTAAAGTTGTGGAGAACAAAAATAGGAAAAAAAAGAAAAAACAGAAGAGCGGACACAGGACTCTTGCTTATCTAGAGAGGAATAATCAATGATTCATCATCTATGGTTCCACCTGTTGAAATGTTGACTAAGTGCTGTTTCACGGGCAAAACAGTCTGAGGGGGCAATAATTGTAGTCTTAGTGACCTAAAAAAATATATATTAATGTGAGAAATCTTTGCCACTCAGTAAATGTACATAGAAGCAAGGGTGACTTTATTTTTACACTTCTTTTGCAGTGGTGCCAATAATCATGGGGTGTGCTGTATATGTAAGTCGTTTGTTGTTCACACAGCAGCAGAAGGCTTCATCAACTGGATATGCTTAGAGCTGTTCACACTCAGATCTTAGCCCCCTTTGCACATACAGCTCAAACATCGAGTAGACGTTAGAGCTGTAGTGACAAGGACATGATTCCTTTCTGGCCCCCACCCAGGACGAATGCCAAGTATGTCCAACACAGCGGACAGCCAAGCCCGAAATGCCAGTGCTAGGAACTGAAACATGCATCTCTGCAGCAGTATGCAGTCCACCCTCTGAAAAACAGGCACCCATGTTTCGGGTTAGTGAGTTTATAGCATCACTGTCCCCTACATAACTTCAATTTATTTCTGTAACGTCAAAAACTTGCTTCAGTTACAGCAACAGTATCTAACTCCAAAACAAAAAAAGGAACACCCCAAAGTTATGTCCAGTGTTTCTTGGCAGCCTGACCTCCCTGTGTGCTCCACTGTGATGAAAACAGTATGGACAAAGGTTAGAGTAAGGTCTCTCATTCACACATTAGTGAATAGCATTATGGAGGCTTGTCATTGCGTCTGTGCTCTTGCTACTACAGCTGTCACACAAGTTCTTGCTGACACTATGGCACAGCAGCTGCAGATTGGTATACTGTTTCTTAGCAACTACAAAATGCTAATCCCAATCACTGTAAGAGTCATTGTATTATACCAACAACTGTGATGACAACTTTATTAACTAGAAAACAGAGAAACATGCACTCAATACTGGATTTGGATATGCTCATAGGCAATATGAAACAAGAGTTGAGGTACTGACAAATTTTAATGGAAAGGATTTTGTGCCTTGTAAAGGTATTCAAACCCATGGATAAAATTTTACTTCAAATTAATTTTGTTCACCTTCTTCCACATTCTTACATGGCTTGTGGAAAAACCACAAATGAACCTCTTTAAAATTTGCACTCTTCATGCCATAGTTTCTTGCTTTTGTCTGTTCAAATGATAAACTAAGAAGTATAAAACAAGCTATTTTGGGATATTATTTCATAGCCTAAATGTGCTTAAAATGTTTTTACCTGCTTAAAGCTTATATGTCTCTAAGCAGTCTGGTGTGATCCTTGGTCTTGTTTGTTTACTAAAGTCTTGTGACAAATAACGGGCATTTGTCAGTCATTTGACTAATCGCAGTGTACAGCTATTGTACACTGCGATTAAATTAGACACAGGTGTTTTTCTAAATAAGAGATTTCTGAAGAATCTGTATACCATTATTCTTTTCAATTTCAATTGACAACCAAAATTGATGGGGTTTTTTGTTGTTTGTTTTCAAATCAAATGAAAAGAAAATGCTTGTTTTTCATATTTTCAATTTTAGTCTTGGATCAAAAATATCCAAAATGGAAAAAGACTGTAGGACATAATTTAATGTTGATAATTAATTATAAAAAAATATTAATTATTTTGATAATTAATAAATGATCAAAATAATGTATTATTATTTTAAATAATTTATTAATTACATGAAAATTAAGTTTGCATGTAATTTGCTATTACATGCAAATTTGTCCTACATGTAATAGTGCAGGTTATTTGAAACACAATGGCATAGCTGGAAACACACACCAATTTGATTATAGACTTATTCAACACTGGTAAGACATGCAGAAATTTGCGTTGGAAACTAAACTGCTTGGAAAGGAGTGACATAATATTTAAAAAGAAAAAGACATTTGCGAGACATGACACTGGGGAGAGTTTTGGGTTGGTTGATATACAAAGTAAATGTATATTCAAATTTTCACAATTTTATCAGCAAACATTGCCATTAAATTTGTAATTCTCTGACAGGACCATCAACTGGCCAAAGGTTCATGACAGACAGAGGTCAGGCTGGAAGAATCCTAAAGGAGCGAATGAGTTTGACTATGTTTGGTCCTGCGCCTGTTTTTCCATTTTGTAATTTGGACCGAAATTAAAATTCAAAATATAAAAAATAAGTGTTAAAAACTAATAACAAAAATACAATAACTTTTTTATATTTTGAGAATGAAAAAGAGTGAATGAAGAATGGAAAGAACAAGTGATACATAGACTATGAAAAACGTTGGGAGCACTGTATTTTATTTTAGGGCATCGGAGTAAAAGAAGTTGAATACCAACATGATACACTTGTCAGATTTGTCTTTGTAAAAGCATTTGAATACCGCTTCCAGCCAAATTAATACTGTAATTAATAAATAGGCAAATAACTAATAAATAGGCAGATGCTGCACATTTCTTTGGACAAGAAAGAAAGAAATCCAAAGGTGCCAATTCTAGGTCAAAATGTAGCCCACCACAGAAGCTGAGCTGCTATATTTTTATAACAGTTTGACCATTATTGTTACTTTTATTAAAAACAACAATGTCCGTGTAATTTTTGCATTTATGAAGACGACTCATATTGTTTGTGAAGATACAAATAATGATATAGTTTGGTTTTAATATGAATTGTAAGAATTCCCATTTGCTGATGTCACTCACTGGCAAAAAGATAAACCCATTGTGAGGAAAGCATATTCCGCATTGTTCTGTCAGTTATTCAAATTTCCTTTTAGGCCTCTGACACAAAACCTGTTCTCAGGAAAACCTAATAACATTTTAACACAAATGAGCATAATAGAAACAATGAGAGGTTTTGGCACCTTATCAAAATTTATGGTCAGCAACAGACTGCTCAGACTAAAACTCCTACAGCAATTCACTTTACAGGTGCAATGTATGTTCATTGAATTCAAGAGTATAAATGAAAACAGAAATCACGACAGCATCAGACTTATGAACTGTGCAAAATAAATTAAATGCATTGTAAAAGTGGAAAAAACTTTTTTTTTTCTTTGCATGTACATGCAGGAGCTGTAAATCTAGCAATAACAGGGTTTATGTGCGAGGCCAAAGAAAATGGATTTCCTTTCAAGTAAGCTGCATTCTTATAACCCACTACTTATCTGTTTAATTTCCTGGGGGATTCTGGATTAATCATAGCACTTTAATCCCCTTGCACTGCATAAGAATCCTCCATCAAACTCACTGTAATGTGGGATAGTACTTTCCATTGGAGTAGCACAGTTGAAGTAATCCCCTCACACTTTCCCAAGAAATTTTCTCCGTATAGGTCATGTTGATTGCCCAGCAGCTCTCATTATGGGCTTTTTAAATGCCTCAAATTGTCCAGATGCCTTTGATTAATCTCTACAAAGTCAAGTTAAAATGTTACAGAGTATACTCACACTATTTTGAATCTCCCACCAAATTAGATGCTCCTGTTGCTAATTGAAAGTATTATGAGCTCACCTTATTGATCTTTTTTTTTTTTCTTAACTCCCTTTATTTTTTTAAGAGTGAAGATCCATGTAATAATCTCTGTTGGAGATTCAGAAATCAGTATAACTTAACAGAATTGTGCTGCTCTCATAATTTAGTTGTGGAGTAACGACAGGAAAGGTCAGAGTGAGTAACAGAAAAGAAGCGGCTACATGCTGCTCACACAAAGCCTGATGTTTTGGGATATGATGTGATATTCAATGGATGGTTTAAAAGAAATGACATCTGTGCTAAAGGAGGATTTCATAACAGCAGCGGTTGCAGAGAAACAAATGCAAATTTAACAAGATGTAAGAAGCATTTTTACCCCATAATCGGTGGCATTCTGCTGTTTGCAACTATCATCTGTTCGCTCCGAATAATGATCATATTCCAACTGTGCTAAGTACTTATAGTGCAGTATATGGTTTCATATCATATCACATAAAATCCCTATTTATTCAATTAAATCAAACCACCCTTTCAATCTGTTTGGCGAATGTACCATCAAAACTATTTACATCACTTTATTAAACCCATCAAACTCAGTTTGTTTAGACTCATTAAAACTTCAAATCAGGTGCATTAAATTATCTCAAAGCACCGCTCTGCGCTAATGGCTTGAGAGGCACTCTAGCTGCTGTGCCTTTTAAAGTGTTGATTTGAATTGTAATTTAAATATGGCCCTTCCAAACAGTCATTATGTCAGTGTTAACCTCAAGCTACTGTCTTTTTCCACGTTTTAAATGCGCCTCTTGTGTGCATCTATTAAACGCAATCACTTCTACTGCATGGGAGAAATATTAGCTAGCAAATTTATTGTAAATAAAAGAGTCAATTGGAGCGAATTAACCTATCATTACTCAAAGTAGGAGAATACATAAGAAACAAAATAATAAAAAAAAAGACAGAGATCATAATTAAAAAGAAAATTGTTAGTTATGTTGTAGAATCAATGTCTTCAGATTGACCAGATTGCACTGTGACATTATGATTTTGTGCAAATAGATTTACTGAAGTGTTGACAACATACAGTGCGTAAGAGAGGTTGAATGATAATCAATAAAAATGGATGTCATAATTTAAATTAAACATCACATAATTTAAGACCTTTGCTAAATTCAGCTCACTTATAGAAATGACCCTCTGTGTCGCAAACCCCGGATGTTTGTGTTTTGATCGTTTCCTTGTTTTTCTGTAATGTTCTGCAGGTATTATCTTAGCCAGTTCAATATTGTTACAAGGGTGTTCCCATTTTTGATTTGTGTACTTTTGAATTTACTGTACTTAACTTGCGTTATTGTCGGACCTTTTCCTTATCTATTTGTTAGACATAGGAATCTTGTCCAGCTCCATTTGGTATTCCTCCCTCAATTTCCCTGCTGTCCTTCTGCCACATATGTTCCACATAGACACTGACTAGTTTATCTGTCAGCCCAAACTTCAGCATGTAAGTTTCTGGTTTTTCAAAGTTTCTTGGCTGGATTCTTCCTTTCCACTGCCAGTTACTCTTTCCATGTTCCATATCCTGTTAACTCTGTTTCAAGACTTGTGACTTTTCTTTCTTATTATTATTATACCCGCTACATACCTTTCTCAAGTGGTTGTCATTTTGTCCTTGCTTCAACAGCACACTCTGATAAACATACTACATTCAGAAAAAACATGTTGTTGAACTAGACTAGTGTGAAAACAGGAAAGAGTAAGAAAAAAAAGATTTTTTTTTTCCTTTACTTGTGAACATTTTTTACAGCAGGGCTCATAGTGTTAAATGCATTGTCCCTGAGCATGCTTTCCTTAACTTGATCGATTCTGTGTTCAAGTCTGTAATGGGATTTGCTGTCAATTTTGTTGTCCGGTCAGTAAACAAATGGCGCTAAGTATCGATTTTAAATAAAGACCTGAAATTTGATTTCAGGATGTGAGAAACTGACTCATGGCCAGTGAGCACACACAATCATTGACAATATTGATACTAAAGGATTGACCTTTATTCATGAATAGCCTGCTTCATATCAATATCAAACCATTTACACGAAGAAAACAGATTTGACTAAATATCATTTTGTCCTTAAAGTCTAAAAAACTACTGGAAGATTCAGCATTTGTAGAAAATGAGAAAGTAATAGAGGTCAAACTTGTTAAAAAAAACAAAACATTTTGACATTCTTATTTTATTACTTCGGAGAAACAGGGGAACAGTCATAACTATCAAAATGTGACACTTGAGTAAACTCTAACAAAAAATGTTTGAACAGTGCACACTGTGGCTCCCTCCAAAAACTTAATCTTAGGCTACATCAGTGACAGGGGACAATATATTTGAGTTGCTGCTAAGTAAAGTGCATCGTAAATATTTTTATTTGCATCTGCTTTTAGAACAATCCTCTAAAATAACTGTAGTTTAGCATTCTTTCATCAGTGTCTCCATTTTATTGGCCAAGAAGTTGGAGGTGGGTCCTGCTAGTTAAAGGTTGACTGTACAAAACCTTGGTGCATAATGTTTAACAAGGTTCTTTTGGGACTTTTTACTGTCCTTTCATCAGGTGGTGTATGTTCATCCATTTTTTTCAATCTATCACTTAATTGTATGTAACTATATCCAGGGATGGTTTACCATCCAAAGTTTCTTTTTAAATGAAAACGACAACTGTACTGTTTAAAATAAAGCAAGTAAGGAAAATAAAATCATAAAGAAATCATCTTTTAACCAGCATTTTCATTTTTCTATCCTTTGTCACGCAGTTTCTAATTGTTTTTAGCCATAAATTTAGTTATTGACAGTAAGCTAATTTAGTTATCAGATATGTGGATATGTTGTTTACCTGCCTGACATGATACCTTCTCCATAATAAAGTTATCAAATAACAGACAGTAATTAATCACCAACACTGCAATAGCTTATCTTTCAATTAAAAACAATGAGCAGCCAGTTATAACTTATGGAAAATGTTATTTAACACATTTAGATATTTTTCATAGAATATCTAAAATAGTTTTAAGATGGGTTATATGGCATGTTTGGAGAGCATGGTGAGCATAACAACATAAACTGGGTATAAGTGATGCATTGTTTGCTTGAGGTGATTGAATCTTCAATTAAAGGGGAAACTTTTGCTTCACAGAAAAAAGTTCTAGTAACAATCCTACATATTTTAATACCACAACTACATGGTGTTAATTAGGAGAGTGACCCTAAAAGCCATCCGGTCTTATCACACACACAGTACTGCCACAGTTCTGCTATGAATTCCATTCATAGTTGAATGCATTCTCCTTTCCAGCCTTCTTTAGCCTTGCATGTCAAAAGGGGATTTAATCGGCCAAACAATGGGATTCGTCTGGGGAAAAATAACACCGTTTGTCTGGGGATTCAATGGTTTGTTCTTTTTTTTTTTTTCCATGTCCTCCAGCTGACATAACACCAACAATTTTCAGTAAGTGGGCATTTACAATTTACAATTCAACATGTCTATTGAGTTGTCATGAAAAAAGGGCATTCTCTTTTCAAACTATACCTGTTTTCTACTGATTGTACAAATCTATGATTTCCCAATTCACACTCCTTGGGTGAGTTGGGAGAAATTTCACCTTGTGGAGGTAATTGTATGGCAGCCCCACTGAAGGACCTTGACAGAAGAACATGAGACTTTGCCAGACACTACAGCACTGACATTTGCTCTCTGTGGGAGAGATGGATCCTTTCTTTTCCCGAACACTCAAGGATAAATTTGTCCTACAGAAAATTGCTGTCTACCCCGACATTCAGACCGTGCAGAGTTCCTGGAAAACTAGCTGCACTGTCTAAATAAATTAATTCACAAAGAAATATTGCAAAACAAAACCGATGAGAATGTATCTGAAAGCAAAAGCAATGTCATTTATGGCAGAGTAAAAACTGTTTGTGGAACTGACCAACTAGCTAACCTAAAATGGAAAAACACTTCAAACTTAACACTGATTCAAATGTTTCCCTCACCTTGTCTCCTTTTTCCCTGTTTTGTTGAAACAGCCCAAGCACGCCTGGAACACCAGCATCTTCCTGTGAACACAAATAAGTAAGATATTTCAGAAGATGCATTTGTATTAGGAAAAAATTCAAAATAAATGGACTTAAAGTTGACTGTGATTACTTGTTCAAATTCAGAAAAAAATCGTATTGACGCTTAACTTAAAAATACCTAACTCATTACTGCCATTAAACATCTGTATTTGAAATTACTTTCTTCCCTGGTATATTTTGTGCAAACACTCATGGTCACCTCCATGGCTATCGACTCCCAGCTCAAGCTATTTGTCTTAGGCGTGTCATTGTTTTTCAGCCTTGGGTTCCTTCATGAAAGATTCCAATTGTTAATTAGTCTTGGGGCAAAGAGAAATCTTTTCTTCATGTTAACCTTCAATATATTTATCAATGTGTCCCGCTTCAATGATCTTCTAAGATCTGTCACTAAACCTCCATTTAACATATTGCTGGAAAAGACTTGTTTTGTTATTTTTTGTGTTTGTTTTTTTGTAAAGTAGACGATTCATTCCTTAAAAATAAAAATAAAAAATGCAGAGGTGTTGCCTTTAGGACATGCTACAAGGTTCTCCAGATTTGGAAGTCTATATTCTGTGATAGGCTATTTTTATTTCAAAGAAGTATTTATTTATTTATTTTTATTTCTAAATGCCTTTAAAAACTTTAAGTAAGGCTGATTGTGATCAATTTATGTTTCATAGTTTCAAGGTATGTAGTTTTTCTGGATGTGATATTTGGACCTTACAGTCATGAAAAAGTTAAATATGGAACTGAAGAAAAGCAGTATGAAGAACACAATTTTAATTTTAAAAGTAGATTAATATTTGCAGTAAAATAATATTTTTCCCACTTTGACAAAAGCACTGGACACTGTATATCCACCATGTGCAGAAGAATTGCACCAGTGTTTAATAGATTGCAGCTGCTTTTGATTGGCTTTCAAAGAAAAATAATTTCAGGAATGATTACATGATATATCAAATCAGAACTGGCACACTTACAGTAACCATTACCCTGTAGTCAATTTGTGGCTCCTGTTGGGAGGAATTGATTGTACCTTCTCTCCTGGACAGTGACATGTGTCAATTGATTGTGAGGTCGGCTGAGACGGCATCAGGGGACTCTGGGCTGTAACCAGAGGAGGGGAGGTCCCAATAAATGTCTTGTTGACTCCACACTGGATCGGTACAGAAATTTCACCAATTAGACGTTTTATTTTGAGTTTGTTTCACAGCAGAAAAATACTCCCAGATTTATAGCATAATTTGAGACAGATAATCTGTAAAAACATCAAGTTCATCTGCCTCCTCCCTGAGATCCTCTGCAGACCAGACCGTCGGAAACAACTAATCAGGTCTTAGCACTGTCTCAGATTACACTGTCAGGACATAGTGGCAGTTTTAGCAAATTTATAAAAGTATATTTTTGTAAAAGTTACCTACTGCAGCTTCAAAACATGAATAAAAAACAATACGCTCTTTCTCTGGTTTGAAATACAGTCATCAACACAATCCATTATCATATTTTCAGACAAAAATTTTAATATTTTACCATTTCTTTCAACAAACTGGAACATAAATGCTTATTTCAAACTACCCAAGCATAAATCCTTTATTTTTGCTACAACCCAGCAGTTTTGTTGTGAGAATAAGTTGTGAAAAATGAAAACAGTTTACCTTTGGCTCAAGCAGCTCACAGCAGTTTTCCATTTCAGCCATGTAAGGGTCACAGTAGATCAGAATTTGCCTCAACTCAATCTATAAAGAAGAGTTCAAGTTAATGTAAGATTACTGTTATTATCACTCTCAGAGACATACAGTGTTTCTTTAGTTGCAACATTACAAACTGTCACTAGTTTGCTCTTTTAGATTTATAGTATTGAGTGGAGTCTTCATCACAGCAAACAGCTCAAAAAATTCTAGATCTAAATAACAAGACTTCATTAAGTGCTTTACCTTCTGCAACACGTTTACTGATTTATGCAATTCATGAATTACATGGGGTAAAAAGTCAGCTGTTAATCCTACTTAAGTCCAAGTCTATTCAAAGGCATGAGTGATCAAATGGCAACGCTGACCTTAGTTTTTTTTTTTTTTTTAGCCGCCTGGTCAAGCTACTAGAAGAGGCTTACAGCTATGAATCAATAGAAGATTTACACCAATCAGAAAGGCATGTCCCTGAAGGATAATTTAAAATGTTTGAGTGCATTTTAATTGGTTGTCCAGGCTTGATCAAATTAGAGAAAAGTACCAAAACTTTCAGGACAAAACACTGTTTAATATCCCTCATAATTATTGGCATCCTTGATAAAAGATTTGTGAATACCCTCAGGATAAATTAATCTTTTATTGTAGCTTCATCTTCTCACACTGGGTCATTTGAAGCTGTTTTCTACCAATGTGTTTTTGTTTTACCTAATTGACAGAACAAAGATTGTTATCCAGTGCTGTATGACACAGCTTGACTTGAATTGTGGCTCTCACTTTAGACACAGTAGCTATTTTCCTCACATGTCTTGACATATGTAGATCAACACGTCAGCCTTACTTAATGCACATGTTATTTGGTCTTTCTCATTTGATAAAATGACTAAGAAAAAAGTATCATAACTGTTCACCAGACAAGCAGCACGTTCTAGAGTACTATTTAAAATTTTGATCAATTTAAATATACATTTAATATAAAAATATAAAAAAATATAAAAATTCTTAAGTTACGTGCTTAAATTACTTCTAATACATAGACTGCTTAATTGCAGCACCCACAGTAAAATAAATAACATTTATAATTTATCGCACTCAGATTAATATATTAATTTTATTTATTTTATTTTTTTTATAAATTGAAGGCCACATGTGTAATAATCCAATAAAAACATTCTGCTAAGTAATGAAACACTTAAGATAATTTTTTGAAAAAAATATGTTAAGACTTAAAGATAGGCAGAAGCATCACTCCTGACCCCGCTAGGTACAAGGGTGTACAGAAAATGGATGGATGGATGTTAAGACTTAATTCATTGAAGCCAATTATATGAACTATCAAAATAATGTATTATATTCTCAAGTACTCATATGCTGACATCATTATTTAAGCTGAATTTGTAAAGTGATAAACTCCCTTTTTTTTTCAGCATTTTCTATAATTTTTACAACTGTGCCAATAAATATGGTGCTAGATGTGAATTTATTCCAGAACAAAAATATTTATTCTAAAAATGAGTCATGGGAACATACATCCACAGGCCTTCCATCTTCCACTCGTGTACTGATGAGTGTGCGCCCGTTGAGATCGATACTGTCCCTCTCATCAGTCATTTTCTTTTCAGCCAGCGTGCAATCGACATAAATGGAAACTGTGTCGCTGTGAACAGAAATGCCGAGCTTGTGCCATTGGCGATCAAAGAGGGCAAGCAGGTCACGACTCTTAAACGTGTAGCGGAAAGAGTTTTTCAGCAGACCCTGGGAAGAAAACTCCACTGCTTTCTTATCACCATCAACCACCACAGACACCTGAGGAGTTAAGAAAAGTTTAATAAGAGATTTCTCAACAAAAAATTATAGTAGTATTTTAATTAATACATACATTATTCTGATCTATAGAGCTGATCAGAAGTTTACATACTTTCAACATAAGCATGAATGTCAAATGAATTGGGGGACTTTAAAGTAAAATTTATGCTCATTAAGAATTTTTTCAAATTCACCCAGGGTGCATACAATCTCAAATATACTGAATAAAATACACATACGCCAACTCTTTTAGGGCCAGCAGCAAGCCTGGCAGGATATTTGACCCATATTTCACTCACCTAAACTGTCAGGTCTGATTAAAGGAAAATGATTAAAAAATTTTAAGTACAAGACAGGAACCACTAAGGCTCAGACCTATAATAAACTATAGAAATACCGGCATTGCTGTCCATAGGTAAGCAAGTTGAACAATATTGTCTGGAGAAAGGCCTTATGCCTGACACGTTGAGATTTAAAAGTTTTTTTTTTTGTTGTTTTTTTTTAACTTCACCACAAATCAGCAACCGGCTGGGTGATGAACCCATCACAAAGAAGGCTGGTTTTGGAATGAAAACAGAGTGACATTAAACTTCTCAACCTTAATGAAAATATAGCCTAAGTAAAAAACCAGGTTCATAACAGGAAACAAATTTAAATTAATTTTTTTTTTATTAAGTTAACTCTAAATATCTATCCAGCCAGAATTATCCCAAAAAGCATTTTGATGGCTACAAAAAACATGTTGAAAGAGACACTTTCTAAAAGAAATCAAATTAAATGTAGGGATTTATGTACTTTATATATCTGAGTCTGTAGGGGGTCGTGAGGTTTATCCTTTTTCAATTAGATAAAATTCACAATAATTTGAAACTTTGGCTTCAATTCTTAATTTTGAAAACTCATCCAAGATGTCTGTTGTACCGTCATTCCACTTCTAATGCATGAGATGAAATTTAAGCCTCTGACCAGAATTGTACAACATTACAACACACCTACCTGACTGTTTCCTAATTGGTCAAATATTTGCCAAAGGTACCAGCGGTCTTTTTTTGTAGTTCGTCTCACACGGAAGATGGTGACCAGGGAATACTCATTTGAAAGTCCGTCTGGAAATATCGATCTGAAATAAACGCATCTTTATATTAAACATTAAACATTTACTTTTTTAGTTGTCCAAACAGTCTCAGTCGATGGTGTCAGTTATCAAAATTGTTTAGTTAAGGTTAAGAGCTTTCACGGGCTGCATAATGAATGAGCCAATCAACTTTTGTGATCAATAAAACATTTCAGTATCCTCTTGATGCAGCCGCATTCCCATAAATAAACATAACAAACTTAATTCCATTGAGTGTGGACTTTTTTTTTTTTTTTTTCCAGGATCTGATGTCATTCAGATACTGAAAGCATGTAGACATTGATCCAAAGCTTAATCTTTTAGTGCACTATAGAACACTATGCGCTACAGTTACACATGACAAATAAGATGCAATCACATGTTCATCTATATGATATGCACTGCTTAGTGAAGTAGAGTCCAGTTGAAGGAAAAAATGTAATAAAATGAGGCACTTAAAGGAAAAACAATATTATCAAATACTAAACAAGCTTTTCCCCAAGTTTTTGCTTGACGTACAATTGCAAGTTACATTGTGTCAAAGAAAAGAAAAATTTTAAAAAAGTATGCAAAGCATTTTGTTAAATATAATTATCTTCTGGCCGTAACGTCAGTCAATTTAACAATTAAGAATGAACGAGCATAAATATACAATACGATCAACAAAAATAGTAATAATAATCTAATGATAAGGTCAGTGAAACTGCAGCACGTAGTTGTGAGGGAAGAAGAGTGATACACCTTCCTCAGACAGGTTGGAAATTAGTTTTCACTCCTATATATCATCTCCCTCACAGCCTCATACCTGCTACTGTTGTATTTGCGGAGATTTTATTGTAAACGGTACATGACTAAAATAAGAAATGCACTGAGTTAGAGAACCTAAAAGAACCAAATTCCTCTGTAGCAGCCTGAGGACTGTGAAGGTCATTTCTGGTCTTGTGCATGAGACTATTTCAACTACAGATGAATATTAAAAGCGGCATCACATTTTTCACAGATGTTACATTTAATTTAAATATAACATTCAATTCAAAATTTCATAAAGCAACAAAAGGCTATGGCACCTGTTAAAATCTGTGGTGTTGAATAACTTTAGAAAATGGGTATATTTTGTTACCTTGACTTTGAAGAAAAAAACATGCTGGCTGTTGAACTAATTGATGATTTGAATTTTACTTGTACATATGAACTACATATTGTAGCTCTCGCAAAACATATTGTTGTAACATGTATTTAATTTTAATAAAAGTATGCATTTTTATATTCTCATATGAAAATGTCCATTTGTATTTAACCTAATCTATAAAAACACATTTTACACGTGTGTGTCAAAATGTCACATTTTAACACGTTTGTGTTGATTTCAATGACACAATAGTTGTGTTAAAACGACAGACACATTAGTTGTGTCAATAAAAACACAACATGTGTTGTCCCTGAGCTGATTCAGCACGTGTTTAAATTTAACACATTATGGGTTGTTTTTAACACATCTGTTTTAAGAGTGTAAGAATAAAGAATTCACATAAAAGAAGACACTGAACTCGAGAGAGCATATTTATTACACATAGCTACTGAGGTAAATGAACACTCAGCAGACTGAATACTGTTTTATTTAAGGCCAATAGAATTAACACTCCTATTAATTATTATTTCAAAGCTTGGTGCTTCTATGTTGTGGATACATTTTATTTCTGAGGGATTCAAAAGGTTAAACTTCTTGACCTGGAGCTGAGTGCTCTCAGTGGCTGAAGTGACAAAAACTCCAAACCTTAAAGTTTGAATGCTGTGTTTGATTCTTTGCTGAAACGCCACTCTGCATGCTTAAATAGATGTTAATGAGTGCATAAGAGGGATGTTCATTCATTCTCCTCACCACCGTGTTATATTGCCAAAAGCGCTTTTACGCTGTGTGATTCTGCCAACTCCGTCTCTTACAAGTCTCATTTAAATATGACTAATTTGCAGGGCTAATATGATGTGGAATCAATTTAATTGACTTTTGGATTACATACAGCAATAAACTTTTATTTTCTCTCAAGTCATGTGATGGTTGAATGCTATAAAGGTCCACAGTACAGTTTGATGAAGACAAATACACCCCAGTATGAAGAAAAATCTTCCAATCACTACCACAACTCTCGAAAGTGTGCGTAACTTGAAAAAGTATCAATATCCCATATATAGTAATTTATGGGGTGTAAACTTTTTCACATTTTGTAACCAACAGTCACAAAAGTCAATGGTTTTTATTGGGATTTTATTTAATAGACTAACACTAACTAAAAATGAATACTGTACACCAAGCTGACCAAATCTGACCTATGGTGAAACTTAGCAGTGGCAGCATCATTAGGTGGTTTGTCTTTTCTTACACTTGATTTTGCTTAGGTGTAGCAACTGAAATAGCAATAAAAGATAATAAGGAATACAGAACAGTAAGGTTCTAGCATGGCAATATGTAAAAAGGTTCAAGGAGCATGGATATTTTCACAAAAAAACTTTTAAAAAATCAACTGACAGCTTATGCAACATAAAACCATATTTTAATTAAACAATTACAGTTTCTTTGTGGTGGTGGCTTTCATCACTCTTGTTACATGTCTTTGACCATACATCTTGCCTAGGTGACGTGGTCCATAGTGTAATCAGAAGCAAAGGTTTGAACATGTGTCAGAGGAATGCTACCAGTTTCACCGAAGTGACCAGCTTAAAAGAAATCCAATCCTGGTGAATTCTTTTAAAGGAGTCAGAGTCAAATTGCTGCAGTTCAAACAATCAAACTACAAATACTAACATAGTTGGCTCACATTCCTTTCTCTCCTGAAAATGTTAAATGCATCATGATGAATTAAAAGGATCTCCAGGATCACCATGTTTTCTGGAAAATTAGTTAATTAGGTTTTGCTGGGATGATAGAGAAGTGACAAAACACCCACTAATTACTGAAAACTACAAACAACACCCTGATTCCATATCATGTTTCTCAGTCTCAGTGGGTCATGTACAAAATTATGAAAATATGTGGCTGCTTGCAAAAGAAATGATAGCTAATTTCCTATTTCAAGATGGAAAATTACTCTCTGTCAGAGAGAAAATGCTGCCAGTTTCACTTAAAGGTTCTGATTGTCTCACAAATGCGTAAACAAGAATGGCAATTTTGAAAGCCCACCCTCAAAGCACATGAAAGCCTAAATTTGAATAAACATACAATAATGAGCCTGCATTCTAGCTTTACAACTCATTATGCTACACAAAGAAACAAGCAAAAAGTTCCACTCAAGTGTGGCTGCCTGCTATCTAACACGCAGCAAAAAAAAGGAAACTCATTTGCAAAACCTTTAAGTAAAGAAAACCATGCTCTTATAAACACTCATTATCCTTACTGCACAAGAAAATCTGTAGTGTAGACGGCAATGACATATTCAAATGCAATTTAATAAATGAATCATATATGATTATAAACACGGGTTAAGATGTAAACAGATGTAGACGAAACACAGATGTTTCTAAAGAGAGTAAGCAACTGTTACTAAACTTTACCGCTGTATGGATGAGTGCACGGTGCATTATGGCAGGCAATTTGTCACTTCACATAACTGCTTGAAGAGTGTGTCAGCCGTGATCTATGTCCCATAATGTGCACTGTGTCGAGGAGCTGGCTGATCGTCAGCTGGATCTGGAGAATAAAGCATGGGGCTGCATATCCCCCCTGAGTACAGTGAGCAATGCTTTTTGCGGCAGGGGCAGCAGCTGAGGGGGCTTTGTTCTATACGTGCAACTGCCCTCACCTTCCCTCCTGAGCTGATGTGCTCCATCACCTGTCAAAGTACTTAGATAATTGGATATGAGCGGGATCACAGCCTTGCCACTATAGCCAACAACATTGCCGGCAGCGTCCCTGCGAAACCAACATCTCCTTGCGTTAGGGGTCCAGACTGAGTGAGAGGACTTAAACATAAATGTATTTTCAGTTGGCTGACAGAAGAGAAAAGCAGACCGCAAATCATCTGGCTCGAAGATACGTTAAACCAGCAAGCAGGAGGGTGGCAGTAAATGTTTACAAGTGCATGTAAAAATACTAAAAAACCCAGCCCTCCTTGAAGAATGACAGTATTCACTTTGAGTGTTATAACCAAAGGACAGGAAAGAATGATTGTCTCCAGAACTTCCAGAACATCAGAGTAAGCCGAGTCATAAATGACGTAGGCCTTCATAATATATTAAATAAGATGGCCACTTAGACAAATTCTCATTAGCATAGAAAAATCTTACCGTCCACCCAGTTAGCTGGAGAATAATGATCTCCCAGAAAAAGACACCTAAGTGTGTCATTTATAGTTATTTTAATATTCCTACCTTATTATACATAATCTGAATTTTATGTCCCTTTACGTCCCACATTCAGCCTCAAGGAGATTTCTTGAATAAATGCAATATATATTAATTCAAATTATTCTCTGTCAGAGAGTTCACCTCACTGCTTGCCCTTACTAAATTAGGTAAATGGGACTTTTGCTATGAACATGATTTACAGTACAGACCAAAAGTTTGGACACACCTTTTCATTCAATGAGTTTCCTTTATTTTCATGACTATTGACATTGTAGATTCACACTGAAGGCATCAAAACTATGAATTAACACATGTGGAAATAT
>CAEFZY010030147.1:0-18381 GCA_903066815.1 Brachyrhaphis roseni
AACTGGAGAGGGCCTGGAAGGTGAAGACCACAGTGGTGCCTGTGGTCATCGGGACCCTCGGGGCAGTCACCCCCAAACTGGAACAGTGGCTACAACAGATCCCAGGAACAACATCAGACATCTCAGTCCAGAAACGTGCAGTCCTAGGCACAGCCAAGATACTGCGCAGAACCCTCAAGCTCCCAGGCCTCTGGTAGAGGACCCGAGCTAAGAGGAAGAAACACCACCCGCGGTAGGTGAGAAGGGAATTTTTTTTTTTAAAACATAGAACATAATTAATGGTCTGTAATCAACCCAACTTCCATCATCCCTAAAAAAAAACAATAATAGAAATAACTTTGAAGTCTACACTATAATATACATGCTTTGTCATTCTTGCACTCATCTGAAGTAAAACTGTCCATTTTATTCAAAAGAATGTAAAATGTAATGAAGTAGAGATATTTGTAGATCACTTGCAGGAAAGTAGGTTTTGAGAAAGAAGAAAGATGTGCCAAAGGTCATTGGACGGGACTCAAACCTGTGACAGCTGCACCAAGGGCTGCCATACACGGATCACACTTTATCCCTGTACCATTGCTGCGCCTGATTAGAGATATTTTTAACACTTAATCCAGCAAAAATCTTAAATTGATGTAACTTAGATGGTCACAATTACTTCAATGCCTTGTTTGGCCACATGCCAAGCAGGAGCACTTGTCATCCATAAAGTAGCTAGTCTAGAAGAAGGAAGTGATTTATGACTGTTGAGGGAAACCATATTTCCATGTAGGCTGAAGCTTGAACACTTACTTGCAAAAGCATGGGTCAGCAAGTGTTCATCAACAACAGCAACGATTTTTGTCATCAGGCCTTTCTTAGAGATACACTTACTTCAGTGTAAGCTTTTGGTTTTTCTTAAGACCAACAGGTAAACAACTGGAACTATGTAAAGAATAATGCTTCATAAAGTAACAGTTCTGAGTTGTTTGAAACAGGTAAGTTGCTCACACTTTTACCCCAACAAAAATACACCACCAAATAGGAATTTACATTTTTCAACTCCTGGTTTTACTGTTTAACCCTCCCTTGGTCTTAAGACATAAGGTCATTAAAAGCCGGTAGACTACAGATGTCTATCATAGATCAAATTGCTATAACTTCTACCGTATATATTGCGCATTCCATCAATTTACATTATTCAGTCCTTCTGTCAAATGAGTGGGTGGCAAATTGAGTCCCTGTCAGTATGAGTGATTAAGTGCTTACTTCCAGCACTTATCTTGGGTTGGTAAACCACTGAAGCAACACCTGAAAATTCCCCAATCAGCATTTACAAGTGGACAGAGCGAGCAGGAAACCAACAACTGGATCTGTCATTCTGACAGTAACTGGTGCAGCTCCACTGAGTCTCACAGTTGGAATTTGGGGGTTTTGAGCCTAATTCTTACCTGCTGCACTCTCTGTCCCTTCTAGATTAATCCATTACTGGGTTTCTTCAGCCATCTCCAATTCCAGCTCTCAAAATCCTCAGAAGGTCTCTCTTGAGTATGCATTCTATAGTCGTCCTGTTCCTGTCCCATGTAGAAGCAGTCTGTTGTCTGTAAGTTCATCAGGTTCTCACACCTTACTCTACTTCTCATTGCCTGGTTCTCCACTCTCTTCCATAGCAAAGCCCATTCTGGAAAGTGTAAGCTCTTGGCCTCAGATTTTCATCTGTACTCCCACTTGTTCTATCCAGATGCCCCAGTAGCACCTTTTTTTATTATTCATTTGTTTGTAAATAAAACTCAGTACTCTTTTTTTAATCATTATTCCAAGTCATTGGTGTATTCTGTATGTGGGTCATGCCACATTCTAAGAGGTTAGATTATCCTGAGCTATCTCTGTAGTTATGCTGCTAGAAGACAAACTGGCTACTTTTCCTCACTTCTGATTGTCTCCAATTTGCATTATCTGCTACTTCAAAAGTTATTTTGTTGTTTTCTTGTCTCAGAGGCTACATCTGCTGTTTGGCTGGGAGGGGGGCATAATGCTGCCACCAACTAATTGTTCTCCCTCTCCTGCTATTACCTTTTTACTTTTTATTGACCTAGAAAATACTTATACACCAGGTTTTGGGGGGGTTGTCTTCAACTGTCTTCTACTTGATCAGTGAAGTCAGTAAATAAACTGAATTGAAACCTTCCTGGCATCATGACAATTTCATCCTGTAACTCAATGAGATGGAACATAACTTTCATTTAGAATTTTTTTTAACTCATTGATATTGTTTGCTCCCATGAAGGGATTTTTGGTGAAGAAATGCTGCGCTGGTAAGAAGTGGGGGGGAAAAAGGACGTGTCGCAAGGCATAGCGGACCTGGCGAAAGACTGTGCTCCAAGTTCACTGAGCTCTATGGAAACTTCTCAGATATAACTTGCAACTGTTGTGGCGCGGATTTATCTAGGGTGTCTAGAGATTTCTGGGTGTTCAGAGGCTGTGGCTCCCATCTGGGTGGAGCTTTTGGAGGAGACAGTCTGGCATTGACATGCAGTGCTTTTAGGGGGTCTGTGTCAGCAGGTATCAGTGACTGTGCTGCCTGGGGTAGAATCAAGGTTCCGAGAGTGTGGTCCTGGCTGGGCCTTTGGGTGACATAGCTGGTACATCATCAGGGTTTTCGGCCTGTGCATGCAGTGGTTCCTAGGCATTGGTGGACTTTGGTGCCTCTTAAGCTGGTGTGGAGGTTTTTGCCATCTCATTGCAGGTGCTCTCTCCTTTAGAGTCTACTCTGTTCTGGACCAAATGTTGGGGTGTTGTTAACTTTCTTGTGGATGGCCTTGAGCTCTGTAGGGCTCACTGGTGCTGCTACCAAAGACGTTGGGCTGGAAGGGCCAGGCAGAGGCGCTCCTAGCCCTGGGTGGTGGGCCAATCCTGGGGTGATCCCAGGATTGGTACCCTGGTAACAAAATTATAAGTTTGTAAAAATACAGAAACGCGCAGCAACAATGTACACAATGTGAAGCGTTTGTCATCCAGTTTGCGTGTTTTTATTTAGCAGAATCTTGAATTTTGCAAACATTTACCTGAGCTCCAATTCCTATTCTTCAGTGTCTAATAACTGAAACATGAGGGCTTTAAAATGTCCATACATTCCAGTGTCTTCAAATAAACTTATTCATAACATCCACGCTGGGAGAAGGTGTTGGCCATCTGGTCAGGATCTGGGCTAGTGGGCTACTTTGCTACTGCAAATGGCTGAGTGAGCTGCTTATTTCCCTAGTATAACAGAGTTATGTAAAAAAAATATTTACATAACATAAAATATTAGTATAAAACAACATCATTAGGAATATTTTGTTTGCTTGTTGTAACTGAGTGTTGACAAAGAAAATATTCTGCCAAAAAAAAAAAACACCCAGGAGGCTGCACCATGATGTTATCTGATGGCCAGGTCAATCTGCTATGAACACATTAGTTTTTGTTTTATAGTTAAACATTAATTTTTCCAAAGGAACACCTGATTTTGATACATTCTCAAGAATTGCTGATACCTGATTGTGCTTTGATCATTGTAGCACTGGCTGCATGCTCAGGGTCTCTGTCATACTGGGTTACAATGCAAAAGATAAATAAATAAATAAATAAATAAATAAATAAATAAATAAATACGTTGGAAAACAAGGTTAAGTTTAGTTGGAACCCAAAGATATATGTGGATTCTCTCCACGTCCCCTCTGCCTCTTTGTATTGCTGTGGGAGGCAGATGATCTGGCTGGCCGAGTTCTGGGCGTGTTCCTCTGTTTTATCCTGTCGGATTCCGAAACGCTGTAGCTCTGACGGACCTGCTCGGTTCGGCTCGGTTCGGCTCGGCTCGGCTCGGCTCGGCTCGGCTCGGCTCGGCCTGGCCAGGCCCGGTCCAGCTCAGCTCAGAGCCGATCAGAGCTTCGGACAGAGACGGAGACACCGGGCGGGCTGAGGGATGAACAGCCGTTCGTGATCACACAGGCGCTTTGTGTCCGGTCCGGTCCGGTCTGTCGTGTGTTTTGGATTCTCCGCGGTTTGTCCTCCAGCAGGCAGAACTGGTGAAGCGGGTGGACCGGAGTCCAGACCCTGTCAACAGCTTCCCCACGAAGAGAGAGATGAACCTACGATCACAGCTGTCACGCAGGTAACATGGAGGACTGAGGAACCTACTGGCACTTTCATTCTGTTTTCCAGAGCAGGTATTTGTTGTAGTACAATAATATATTTATAGCCACGAAAAAGAAGAAAGAAAAACCCAGTTCGTTTCTGAATAACTGAACAAATAAAAAAAAGAATCAAACATGTTTGTTTTTTGTTTTGGTTTTTGTGCTGAAGTTTTTTTTCCTCATGTTTTATGCCTTTTGCAGACTGAAGTAATTCCGGTTTTGCTATTCTACTACTGAATTGTTAATATATTTCACCATTATTAGCCTTGTAACTAATTACACACAGTAGTAGTTTTTGTTTAGCCTATTTATTTTAGTATTAAATACACATAACACATATGAACATAGACATGGAGTGGGAATGTATTTAATTCCCTTTCCATGTCTATATTCACAATTTAGCGATAACTGTTTGGGCTTCAAAAATAATATTCTGATATTTAAAGCAGCTACTTGAGTTTTTTTTTTCTTTTCTCTTTTTTTTTTCTCAGTTTATTGGTGGTGGGCTTAATGGTGCCAAAAATGAAGAGTTTTCTGTTTCTGCTTTTCAGCATTGAGTGCTGGGTTCAGGCATCCTCCCACAGCTCTAACAGGAGGGACAGAAATATGATGGATAGATTTTTTTTATGGGTTGTGCTGTTATCGCTCATCTAGAGCAAATGGGAATACATTTAGAGAGATTGAAAATTAGTTTAAAAAATAAAAAAATGTTGCTGCCTTTACAGAATCTATTGATTGTATGTTTGGCCTGTGTGGAGTGTGCAAGTGTTGTATCAGCTTCATTGACGTTTCAGTTCTGCAAACTAAACTGTACTGCTCTCTGTCTGCAAACCTTGAAGACTTTTAAAGTTAGTACTAGATACAAATTGAGTAACATAAGTCGAACTGTGCAGGATTACAACCCTTTCATCTCTACAGTGAAATGAGCTCCTAACTGACAATAGTACACAAATTATGCATATTAAAGTCATTTAGTGTTGCTAGTTTTAGTGCAACAAGGGGTCCTTATATACCATTAGAAAAATTTTGTTTATGAATATTATAGCAAATCACCTTTTTCTTGTTAGTAAATTAGAAATAAACCCATTCTACATAGAACCAAGCAACAAGCAGCAATAAGATGAGTTTACCAACTGCTATGTGGAGCACTAAATTGTTTTGTTACATTTGGAAACAAGTGTCACATACCCACTATCTTAACATAACTATGAATTGATAAACAAAACCAAAATGCCTACCCTATATAACTGACAGAATAAATTGTGGAAATATAAAAATAAAAGGCAGGCAACCATAATAAAGTCTTATTGGTGGTAGAAGTTGGTCCTGTAACAGTGTGTTGCCAGTGCAAACCCCTGGGCTATTTGGCTCGGTTATTGTGTCCGTGGGCAAGATATTTCACCTTCCTACCCTTCTGGTGGTGGTCAGAAGGCACGGAGGTGTCAGTGTCACTTCACTGACATAAGTGATCACCATCACTTCTGTCAGACGGCCCAATGTAAAGAGTGTAGAGAACTTTGGGTCCTCTGAACTACATAAAGCATAAGCTACAGGACATTTTTCACAGCCGTTAAGATAATAGTTTTACTACATTACTGTTATCGTCACCATTACATTGTTTCTCTTTGGTTAACCGTGCCACATCAAATGGCTAATTACGATGATACAGGCGGTTTTATGTCATACTGACTTAGGACAGCTATGGCTACAATCCAGCAGCTTGCTATCATCAGTGTGTGAATGGAAATTACTAATTTCATGTAAAACATCTTTAAATGTCCTGCTAAAAGCACTATGTAAGTCTGATGTCATTTAATTTAATTTAATTCAATTTGTTATTGAAATTCAACATTATTTAAAGGGAAAGTATTATATAAAATAGACTTTACTGAGTTTTATATCATGTGGCATTATTACTTCAACATAAACACACTTGGAGTGTTGCTTTGATTCTTTCATTCATGTCTGAGAAATCCTTAAATCTCTCTTAGCAACCATTCATCGGTGCCTAAATGCTTGGTCTCACAAAGCACCAAAGCACCTTCTAAAAGCTGCAGTCTCCTTTTTTTTTTTTAAACAACTGCAGCATTTTTATAACAATTTCAGGTAACATAGTTACTTTATTGTGCTATAAAATGGCACTATTTGCCTGGAAAATACATCAAACCCTTTGAGCACCAAGTGCAAGTCAGTGAATTCAAGCATAAGGCAAGGGAAGACCTAGTACACAGCCATAGCCAACCCAACAAAAACAGATATATAAAAAGAGAAACCCACCCTAAGCTTTACAGAACTAATAATAAACAAAGCGAGTTAGTGCTGAAATTTGCTCTTTAGATGGCAGATTGAAACATTATGATCTGCTGTGTAAAAAGCCTAAATGAGCAAAAAAGAGTAAAATACAAAATAGAAATGGCTGATCATGTTTATCGGTGATTTTGAAATAGCTGACAGTAATTTTAAACTTGGCTAGACCTTCCTCCCTCCCCACAAACCTTCACTAATTGTCAATGGAGAAATAAAGTGGGAGGAGGCATTTCTGTTTCATTAAACTTTGAACATGTTTACTTATGTAGCACATTCTATAGATACCTCTGGTAGAATTAGGTTTGCTCAGGAGTCTTCTCCCCAGCAAATAATGAGGCCCTTGTTTCTGAGCTCTTAATTGCTTACTGGTCTCTGTTATTACAGCAGTCATAAAGGCAAGACAATAACTAAGTCTTATAATGGTAGTCTAGGGAGAGAGGGGGGTCTCAGTGGGAAGTAGATGGTGGGTTTGGTAGGTAATTGTGATCTAGGATGATGTTGGACACAGTGACCAAAAGAACATGGCCACTAAAAGCAAATAGTTTCACATGTCAGCTGTCAGTAATTGAAAAAGCTGTTAAGAACTTTTGAGTGTGTCCACACATAACTCTAAGTGAACTGCAGACCCACTTACTTGATTTTGGCTACTAATAGTTGAAATGAATGTCCACATGTTGAAATACAGTCTTCTTTCCATTGCACAGTATTACCCTGTATTAATGAATAAGTTGTTTCAGTTGTCATGTGTGAAATTTACAATCAAGCACAAATGGACACAATTATTAGAAGCTGTTTTGACTTCACAGTTTTTAGAACATTCTTATATTGTATTAATATTTTTCCTCATATCTATTTTTCTGTGTAAATGTACTGTGCTTAAGAAGGCAAATGATTCGCTTTAAAAAAAAAAAAGAATTCAGACTTGTATTGTGCTTTTCAAGAAGTTTTATTTCTGATCACCAAGGTGGGTGAAGTATCTTACCCAAGGACACAACAACACAGACAGACAGTTCAGGTGTTTGAACCAGCAACCCACTGATTGCAGGGCAAACTCCTACTACCCTGGTAAAATACGGTAAATAACAGTGATACAATTATTAGAGAAACTTTTTATTCCAAAGTTTATTAAAAATGTCAACAACGGAAGACTTGTCCATCCAACCTTCCAATCGCCATGGTGTTGTTACTGTATTTTACAGACTCACCACCCATACCAACTACCTACAGTATGGAGCATACTGTCCATGTTAGATACCTATGAATATATTAATGTTACCACAATATGAATAAAGTAAACAAAGCCTCGTCATAAAGAGTGAACTAATGGGAGCGTCAAGAACTTCACTAAATGCATTTGGATCATGACAAAAATGGCATAAACAAAGTTTTAAGCAGCGCTGGAGGCCCTCGCAGTTCAGGGCAGGAGAGTGCCGCTCTGGTCTCATGGCGACCGTTGATCACAGTGAGTTTGGTGCAGCTTGGCTGAAATATGTGGAATTTAGAGCCAAATGTATAGCAACTGCGTGACCATGCTCTTTACCAAAAAACTCTGTGCTTTAAAGCAAGTGAGACCAACTTGTTATCTGTCTTCTAACACAGTCAATCAATCAATCAAATTTTATTTGTATAGCACATTTCAGCCACAAGGCATTTCAAAGTGCTTTACACAAACACAAAAATACAAAGTCATGCAACATCGACTCAACAATCAAAACATGACATTAAGTCAAGTACCATCGTTAAAATCGTAATTGATTACGTTTCAAATACAATCCTAAAAATGTGGGTTTTTAGTCTAGATTTAAAGGAAATCAGTGTTTCAGCTGTTTTGCAGTTTTCTGACAGTTTGTTCCAGAGTTGTGGTGCATAGAAGCTGAATGCTGCTTTAACTCGTTTGGTTCTGGTTCTGCAGAACAGACCAGAACCAGAAGACCTGAGAGGTCTGGAAGGGTGATACAACAACAGCAGATCTTTAATGTATTGTTGTGCTAAGTTGTTCAGTGAATTATAAACTATCAACAGAATTTTAATGTCTATTCTTTGAGCTACAGGGAGCCAGTGTCAGGATTTTAAAACTGGTGTGATGTGCTCTATCTTCCTGGTTTTAGTGAGAACGCGAGCAGCAGCGTTCTGGATCAGCTGTAGCTGTTTGATTGATTTGTTGGACGCTGTGAAGACGCTGTTGCAGTAATCAATGCAATAAACGCATGGATGAGTTTCTCTAGATCTCGTTGAGACATAAGTCCTCTAATCCTGGAGATGTTCTTCAGGTGATAGAAGGCCGACTTTGTGACTGTCTTTATGTGGCTCTGAAGGTTCATGTCAGAGTCCATCACTGCTCCCAGGTTTGGGGACTTATTGCTATGTTTTAGTTGTAATAATTGAAGCTGTGCATTGACTCTAGATTATCTTGATCAGCCCAAGGGGGTCAGAGATGGAGCTTTCTAAGGGGGCAGGGATTAGATGATGTCAACCTATGACAACAAAGGATAATCAGGCATCCAACCAGGATCCCTCATGCCAAGTTTGAAGCCAATCGACCTTTTTATGTTAAAGTTATAGAGTTTTTTTTTTTTTTTTTTGCTTTGGCGAGTATGCCAAGTTCGCCGCATTGGCAATAATAGTTTAATAGTGCTTTCAAGCCAATACCCAGGACGTCATTATCAACACACTATATTTATGTCTGAAATTAATTTTGCTGTCATTTTAGCATAATACGGAATTTATTGCTTTGCTGTGTCCCTCGTTTCCATAGCGAGAAGGAACTGACGCCTCAATCAGACGTCTGTCGGAAAATCCCTCTTCAACCTGGTGGAGTGAAGTTTCCAAAAAGGGATTTTCTCACTGATGTGGGTACATTCCCACGAAATATCTAATTTAACCAGATACTTCAAAGGGTGATGTAAAGAATCCTGTGTGTTAACCAGAAGATTTTGACTTGTTTACTTGCAACTTTGGCATAAATTTACTTGGACTACTAAAATTGCTGCGGGGGTGGGGGGCTGGGGTGGGGGGAAAGAATGCAGATTCACAAAACTGTTTAGACGGTGAATGACTGAATGTAGTAAGAATCTCTGGAGTTCTCTGGACTTTATAAACCAAAGTACAAAGCATTTTAGAAGAATTTGTGTCAAGGAAAAATTATAAATGACATTGTACAATGTAAATTAACTTGTTCTTGAGCTTTAAGGAGTGAGGTCAAATTCAGCTTGAGCAGAACTTTATTCATATGTTTTTAATTCGTAAGCAAAAACAGTGACAGGCAAACATAGTCAGTGATCTTACCATTGCATTAAACCAAGCCATCCTACATCCTGCAAAGCTGTTTGTAATGTACTGCATCATTAACTAGATTCTTTCTTGTTTTTTTCATTTATTTCCCTAGAATAAAGAAGATGTAATCCACATGGAGATAAGAAAATAACTGCCTGAAGATCAAAAAGAAATATGAGAAAACAAGAGGAGTGGGAGAAGACATGGAACAAAATAAATGGGAAAGTTAAAGGAAAGTTAAGGAGGTTTATTGTTCATTGAAGGAGAATTAACGTCCAATTGAACTAAAAGAAGAAAGTGGTAAAAGAAAGTCACAAAGACCCAAAGAACTACATATGAAAGAAGCTAAAAGCTGAGGAGAAAAAGGTGGCTGATTAGCTGAAGGACAGGAGAGATATCTGGATGAGCTCTCCAGGTGCAAGCAGCAGGTCGTCTGCCCTACAAAGATGGCCTCTAACTTCAGTGATATAGTCAAGCAGGGCTATGTACGAATGCGGAGTAGGAAGCTTGGGGTTAGTGTGTTTTATCTACATTAATGGAATGCTACTTGGAGTCTTGCTATTACAACGCCTGGCCTAAAAATCTCCTTTGATTTAACCAAACAAATGGGTACAAACCTCCTGATGGATCATCACTGCTTGTATGATTAGCTTTCCAGGTGGAACGAGCAATGTACAATCAGTTGATTCAATGAGTAGCTTCTTATTTCTTAAACAACCATGTTAAACAAACACATCCCATGGTTGTGAAACAGTCTAGAGTTTAAGATGCAAAGAAAACGTTTAAAGCAGCAGTGCCTAAGTCTAGTCCTCAAGAGGTGTGTTGAAGAAGCTCTCGAGGACTTGGGCACTAAATTAAGGAGATGGTAGAAACTACTGAAAGTGGGTTAAAATTGGGACTTGAACTTGGGCAGGATTCATAGATACAAGCGACCAAACTGACCTTCCTTTGTAAAGCAGGTGTACTCTGCCTAAGAGATGGGGTATGGAGCTTGCTAGGTATTGAAAGGAGTCTGCTGGAGTGGTTTGGGCATCCAAGGAGAATGTTTCCAGATGCCCAGACCTCAGATATCCAAGGTTTTCTGGGCATTTCATTGTGAGGATATGGTTTTCTGTATGCTAATTTAGTTCCTGTGTTGTCTACCCTTGATTGCTCCCAGCTATGTCCCATGTTCCCTCATTACCCCTTGTATATTTAATCCCACCTCTGTTCAGTGCTCCTTGTCGGATCCTTGTTGTGTCTATTCTGTCTTAGCTGTCTTCCGTTGTGTTGCTGACTACCAGTTGCTACCAAAGTTAGAGCTAATGTCGTTGCTCACCTTGTTAATTGTTTCCTTCATTAAAAACCATTATTCTCACTACAACCTGGATCTACCGCCATCTAACCTCACCTACAACTAAACAACTCATGGCAATTCCACTGCAGAAGACCCATGACTTGCAAGAGGGATTGTGATTCCTTGGTCTGTCACAACCTATTTTGAACATGGTTCAGGCATTCAAAATTCAAATGAGTGACTATTCCCCCCCCCCAAAAAAAAACTATATATATAATAACTGATAAATAATTTCAACCAAATAAAATGTTTTAACACTGCTCCAAAGATAAAGGTTATTAAATGAGTCTTTTAACCCCGAACACCTAGTGGTATTTAATGGTTTCCATAAATCGAACTGGTTTCCAAATTGCTATGTTAATAAATATACATTTAATGAATAACATTAAATTCATATTTAACATTAAATATCTTGTTTTTGCTGTGAATTCAATTAAATATGGGGTGAGAAGGATTTGCAAGCTATTCTGTTTATACTTATTCTTCACATGACGTCCCAACTTAATTGTAATTGGGGTTGTAATTTAATTTAATATAGCAACCCACATTTATTGAGGAATGTAACCATCCATAAACTAAACAAGAGTCATCTAAAAAAGTTTTAATTTACTCAGTATTGTTGGTATACTGCTGCCTGGTATACTGTTGGGTTGTGAGTTATTCTCAGACAGTCTATTCTGTCTGAGACCAGAATAGGGCCAACACCTATTCTCTGGTATATTTACCTTTTTATTATGAAATTATTTGGATAAAACATGTCTCCAGAAGGTAAGAAACCAGCTGTTGGACACACAGAAACCAACTTCTTAATATCTTTTGATACATTAGCACAATTTTTATAGTCACTGGTGGACTAAACAAAAGGTTCTGCGGGTGTGATTCCTTTTTTTGCATTTGTGACTGTCTGTGTGGGTGTCCCTGCATATTACAGATCTATCGGCGCTGCTGGCTCGTGTTTAAGAAGTCATCGAGCAAAGGACCTCGTCGTCTTGAGAAATACCCTGATGAAAAGGCTGCTTACATCAGAGCTTGTCCCAAAGTAAGTTTGTGTTTTTGTGAAGAACAGCAGTTATATTTTCTGTAGGTGAAAATGAATAAAGTGATCACCATCATGTGTATGCACACATCCACACCCACTGACAGATGAGAAGAACCAGCCTTCACATCAAAGCGGGTCTCTTACTTCTACAGATCTCAGCAAGAATCTTTCTTTCTTTAAAATGTAGGTTGATGATCATCATGTCTCCTTCACCTTACTCTTTCTTACCACTTCATTTACTGAACCAAAGATGTGTATGTATTCAGTGACTTTCCTTAATCAGGTATGTTAGATGTAATTAATAATCAGCCTTAACAATATAACACCTGTCCACCAATACTAATGGTTAATTAGAGAAATAACCTCTTTGCGACTTCTCTGATTAATTTTTGTGATGGAGCAGATAATATTGTTTGTTCATAAAACATTTTTTAAATGTTTTTTGCAAGGAATATGTAAAGAAAAAAACAATAACATTTTAACATTTGGAGACATATTTAATTTACTCTGCTCCTTGAACCATTTTATTTGAGGAAGATGATTAGTAGTGTTTTTTGGCAACAAGTTTATTAATGTTTGTATTAACTTGAGTTGTGAAGAAAATACTTTGGAGAATGTGCACATCAGTAAGATTGCTTCTTTCATGCCGCCTTGTTCATCTTCTCACCAATAAAACACACTGCTCATACACATAGGTACACACAAACATGCAGAGACACCAATGTATTTATGAACATATTAAACTGTGAAGGACAAATGGGATCAGTTTCAGAAAGCAGGATTAACAAATTCTGAATAGAATCTAGTTACTGGTGGTATCAACTTAGCAGTTTGTGCTTAATGAGAATAACATAAAAAAGAACTGAATAGCTTTACTCAGCAACACCAGCTGGGCATTGAACCCCAGTGTCCCACATGGCAGGTGGAGACACTCATTACTCTGCTAACAAAGACCATGTTATGATTTGTGAGGGATTATGACAACACCAGCCTCATGGACACATTTGTATTGTATTACCATTCCCTTTGGCATTAAAACAAATATTTTTTCTTATTTATGTCATACTAGCAATGTGCTGGGTGTAATTTTATTGAGATAAACTTTTGACTTTGAGCTAGCTACGGCCCGCAGAGATAAGGTATGTACATGATAAACATTTGACCTGAAAACAAAGTACCACATCTGCTGAGATAACACCTACGGCACAAGTGCCTCTGATTTAGTGAGACATCTATGCTGATTGAGTCAGCACCTCAAAACTAAAGATTTCTTAGCAGGAGCAGGAAGCATAAAGGGAGTCTGGAGGAAGGTGGTTTCTAGCAAAAACTCTTAGAATTTTTGGCTCTCAAGTATTTATAGTCCCATAAAATTTAAACTAACTTCTTAAATTTTTTAAATAATTTTAGTGATCTTCTACCTGTGACCTTCTATCAGGACTGTTTAATAATTGTGAAAGATTTAAACATTCATGCTGACAGCCCGCAAGATGGAGGAGCAAAAGACTGATACACTTCAAAACTTTGGTTTGACTAAATGTGTCAAAATGTCAACACATGTATGATTATTTTTTGTTTGGCTAAAAACAAAAAATAATTTCATATAATAAAGAAATATGATCCATATTGCTATGGATCATATTTCTTTATTATATGAGCATTTTGCTGTTCTCAATCTTGTTTGGATGACAGTTACAATATAACAAAAATGATCTTGAAATAAAATAAAGCACATGCTATTATCATTTTGACATTGGCGGGATTTATTAACCTTTTGTTTTTTAATATACTTCTGCATTTGTTTGCTTTGTTTTATGTCCAAGTTCACCTTTTATTGTGAATAACTGCTGTGTATGGCCCTGCTGTCTCAATTGTTCTGTTTTTATGGAGACTTTGGGTGTTGTTCTGTTATGGGTTCGTTTTCTGGTGCGGGGTTGGGGAGGTCCAATTCAGCTCTTTATTGTCGTTTGATTTTTTTTTGTTTTGTGTTTTTTATTTTCTTAAATGGTAGGACCAGGCACATCTCATTTGCTAATTTTAGGGGGTGATCTAAATTGTGTCATTGACCCAGTGTTAGATTGATCCAATCCCTGTAACCTAACTAAATCTTTAATGGCTCAAGAGTTCTCTGATTTCATGATACAGAATGGTCTTATTGACCCAAATAGTAAGAAAAAAACTCTTTCTAAGGTGCATAAGTCCTACTCCAGAATTGATTCTTTTTTTTATTGATCAGATTATCAATTTATATGTAGTTTCTTCTGATTATTTGAGTATGATGATTACAGACCATTAGTATTGTATATTCAGTTGACTTCCCACAAGCCGACCTCCATGGCGGTTTAATTCTCTTCTAGCTGCAGATGAAGAATTTTGCAACTTTATTTCTAATGCAATTGATGAGTTTCTGGTGTTTAATAAGAACGACTGTATTTCTCATTCTTTATTAGGGGAGACACTAAAGTCCCAGAGGACAGATAATTTACTACACATCCCTTTCTAATAAAAGACACACCTCAACTGAATTGGCAACTGCCTTTGGACTTATTTATATGAAACTCACTTAATTCTTTCAGTTTAGTGATAGCAACTTACTTTTTTGTGTTGAATGAACTTAAAAGTTTCAAATCTTTAACTTAAAGGAACTTTTTACTTTGACTTTACTTGAAACAATTAAGTTCAAAGTCGCGTTTGTATCCTATGACTGACATCGTGACACAAGCTTCACCGGGGACAGATCCACCAGGGAGTTGTAGTGGCACAACCCACATAAGGAGACCCTGGTCCTTGTCGCGCCCATTGCAGGTTCAATTCCCGACCTGATGACCTTCGCCACGTCTTCCCCCTCTTTTATTACCCACTTTCCTGTCTAACTACTCTCAAATAAAGGCCACCTGAGCCAAAAAAAATCCTTTAATAGTTTACTTCTTCATTTGAAGTAAACTAAATGATTTGAGTAAGACTTAAATTTATCAAGAAAACCAACTTAATAGATTAAGTTGGATAACTTAATTGAATTACTTGTTACCAATTGAATCAATTTAATTAAGGTGGTTCAACTATTTTCCTTTTTCAGTGCATGACCAGCAGCCAAATGCTCATGTTAGTAGGTCTGTCACAATAAGCAATAAACCAATTATTTGCATGATGATGTGACAGGTCCGCCCACATGTCGATAATAAATATATTACATGTACTGTATAAGAAGAAGCTTATACATGTAATATATGTAACAATAACCAGGTTTAAGGTTTAAGTCTTACTGTGTACTGGCCTACAGCATAAAGTTAAAATAAAATACATTAAAGTATGAGCTATGACCATAACCAATACTTTAGCAATTTACAGTTTTTTTAATTTAGTCAACATATGTTCCCTTTTCTTATTTTATTTAGGTGACAGAAATTAGTAACGTCAAGAACATCACCCGGTTACCTCGAGATACCAAGCGACAGGCAGTAGCCATTGTGTTTACAGACGACTCCTCACGCACCTTCACCTGTGAATCAGGTAAGCAAACTTACACAATCAAACATTCACGTACTTCAGCTCAGCTGCTGGACATCGCTGCTAAGATGTCCCAGGAACAGGCTTGTGTCAAAGTGAGACAGAGTAGGCCAGATGTCAAGTGCTGTGTGTCTTAGAGCTGGAGGCAGAGGACTGGCTCAAGATGCTGTCTATCGAGTGTCTTGGTATTCGACTGAATGACATCAGTATGGGAGAACCTGACCTGCTGGCTGCTGGAGTACAGTGTGAACACACAGGTACTTTACACACACTCACACCCGTATTGTTGAGACATACAGCCTTAGATGGAGGTTTCAGTCCACAGCAGGACTCTTCAGATATTCATTTTGATAAAATGCCTTCCCTTAGAAAATATTGTTTCCTTTTATCCTGACATTCTATGTCTTGTTAGAGCGCTTCAATGTGTTCCTCCTTCCCTGTCCAAACCTGGATATCTACGGAGAATGCATGATGCAGATAACCCATGAGAACATATACCTGTGGGACATCCACAACCCTCGCACCAAGCTGATTACCTGGCCCCTCTGCTCTCTCCGGCGCTATGGACGTGATGCCACTCGCTTCACTTTTGAAGCCGGACGGTGAGACCTGGAAGGGCTGACAATGGCAAAAAGTAGGCGAGATATATTATTACTGAACTTAGTCATATAATCACAGTTTTCAAACTATATCTTGGAGTAGAGATACTGAAATTATTATAGCCCATTATTATAGCACTTTAAAAGTGTGTGTTGTAGTACATATGAGATTTCTGCGGTATGCATACACTACTCACTGATCTGGGCATCCATAACACAGAATTGTAATTATTTGACTTTTTTTTTGAGTGACACTTTATCATGTTTGCTTAGCTAATGCAAAAGTTCAAAGATTAAAGCCAAGTTTAGAATAAAAGACAAGTGACACTTTTATTTCATTAGACATTTTGGAACATTTTCAGATTTCAGCAAAGGGGGTTTAAATTCTATTTAATCACCAGAAAAGGTACAAGCTATTGTGCAACGATTTGATTTATTTTACTTATATATATATATATTTTTAAAAAAGGAGATGGAAACACATTTGTCAAATAAGTTGTAATGTAGTGAATTTTTCCATTCACTTGTGGGTCTGTTCACGAAACTGAAAAATTTTAAAGTTCAAACCTCCAGCACAGAGAGCAGGTCCATCAGCCTGGACAGCCAGCTGCAGACACTCCAGGCTGGGATGGGAGTGTAGAGACAGGAGTCATGTGAGGAACATTTTCCATATTTTGCTGGGTTTTTTAAATGGTGACGGGAAAATTTGAACAACATCGGTCATTTTTATGGATTAGAATTTACACACCTGCTACTTGATGCAAACCTGAAGAGATCTTCAACTTTACACCCAGGCTTCATTTGTGGAGGTAACTAAATCAATTGGTAACAATTAAAATAATATTTTTAAAAAATCCTATCTGCGTATACTCTGGCATGAAATCTCGACTTAGTGCATCTCACTATCCGGGAGCTGACAGCACGTTGAAGAGCTATGGAGACTTTGAAGCGTGTCTGATGAAGAATGAGCGCATCCTCCTTTGCTTAGAGAATCTTGTCAATTTCTGATCACTTCAATTTGCAGCTTGTAATTCCAGTCTCCAGCATGGGTGCAGAGTTTGGATTCAGCCTCCAGGTCAATATCACAACCCTGAAACATTTAATTACACACAACAGGATGCAGGATCCATGTCCATGTTCATAATTTAATTGACAAGTGTGAGCTACATGCATCCATCTGCGAGATGTGTGATTGCACAATGTGTATTCTCTGTCCAGCTTGTTGAATATAAATTAAATCAAATGAAAATGAAATGCATTTGAATATAATTATTTAAATTAAAGGTGTACCATTCTATTTCATGCCAGTTTTATTTTCTAAAGCACTTTAAAATCAGCACAGTTGACCAAAGTGCTGTAAAATACAAATACAATAATGGTAACTGTAAAAACCAGCACTTTAATTTTGTTTTTTATTTTCTTTCTGGCTGTTAACTCAGCTTGAAGAAAGGACTTAAAAACATGAGGAGACTCTGTTTTTGTAGGTAAAACATTCCACAGTTTTGGGGCAGCAACTGAGAATGAACGGATATCGCTCAACTCCCTCTTCAGTGACTCCTCATGCACTAACAGCAACTGATCTTGCCAGTGCAACTGATCAGTGAGGGAACATACAGCTGAAGCACATCAGACAGTCATGCCAAATGAAGTGTCTGACATTGACTCAGAGCTTATCAGAAAACCAGCTTAAAGAGTTGATGAATTCTGGACTAAAACACATTAATCAAACTGCATTGATAAAAGTCAATCGGCTCTGTAAGCAGTGTTGGAGACAGACGAGAAGTCATGCTGATCAAGATTCCTGACATCAACTCCATTTGCAGTTGATGTCAGAGTCTCTGGGTTCTGGGTTATTCCAGCGGCTTCAGTCAGTAGGTCAGCAGATCTACCTGAGGTCATTTAGGCAAGGCAAGGCAACTTTATTTATATAGCACCTTTCGGTCAAAGACAACTCAAAGTGCTTGTACAAGAGAACAAAAAACAAAAAACAAAACAAAAAAAAAACAAAACAAAACAAAACAAAACAAAAAAAAAAACAAAGATCATGCTGATTAAAAATAGAGAAAGCACCATAAACATCAAAATTTCAAATATAGTGAATTAGCACAACCAGAAACCTAATGATATGCAGCTTCAAATAAGAAGGTTTTTAGCCTTGTTTTAAATAAACTT
>CAEFZY010030150.1:0-19872 GCA_903066815.1 Brachyrhaphis roseni
CACAACTTTCCTCCTAACTATCCTTTCTTCTTCTGAACTACTTCCTTCCAGTTCTCGTTTATTTCCTTGAATATCACAAATTCCCTTTCCTTCATCTGTTTTATGTCTTCCCCGTCCTCTCCCTCTTCCTCTCCCCACTGGCGTCGACCCTTCAAAATCCATGTCTTCTTCAATTCCTGTCTCCATTTCCAACCAAACCATTCAACCCTTGACTTAACAGGCTGCTGCAGCATTTGGTTACTGCAGAGGAGGTCGTTTAATCATTTCAATCAGGTGTGCTGGAACAGAGACTCATCTAAGACATGCAGGACAGAGCTACTTGAGGACCAGGTTAGGGCAGTGTTTCCCAATTCCAGTCCTCATGCCCCCCTGCCCTGCATGTTTTAGGTGTTTCCCTTCTGCCACACACCTGGATTGAATATGTGGCTGATTAACAGGCTTCTGCAGCACTTGATGGTTATGCGATCATTTGAATCGGCTGCTCTGGAATAGAGGTACATCTAAAACATGCAGAGCAGGGGGCCCTGAGGACTGAAATTGGGAAGCACTGGGTTAGGGCACCACAGTCCTTAAAACAAGCTCCCATATCTTGCTAAAAAGTTACTTGTAAGTTAGTTTTGTCTTATTTCATGTGTACTCAAGTATTTGAACTAGAAACTAGACCAAAACACTTAGGCTAATCTGTACTGTAAAAACACAATTTTTTTGTCTTTGCTTCATAATTCAACATCTAGACTTTCCAGGTGATGCAGGAACAACTGTTGCTTTCAAAGACATAAACAGTCTGTGCCATGACTTTATGGGAGGACTCAGAAGAACAACACATATCTACTGTTACAATGGAGGAATCTGGTGGACATGGTTATTACAGCAGGGTGTGCATGTGTTGGAGCAACAGAGACTCTTTTGTGAACATGATGCAACATGCAGGGCTGCTAGAGGAAAATAATCCACACTGAGAGGGGACTAGCATGGAGAAGACGCCAAGGCAAGCCTAAAGCAAACACTGAGCTAGTAGTTCTGTATGCAGCCTGGACAGGTTATGAGTGAACCTCAAACAAACTTTCTGATAGTGCAGCCACCAATCATTCTCACCTTGGTTTTGTAATGGCAACAGTGGTTCATGATGGCTTTGTTCACTGGCAGCTAATGAATGTGCTCCTCTGTTGACTGTTCTCTGTCAACTTGCTTTAGTCTCGGAAATCTTGCAAAATTAATGTGGTCCAGTTGGAAGCATGGCCCATAAAACCCTTAGAGCCATGACAAACTGGAATACACAACACATTTCAGCACAGAGCTAGTAAGCTAACAGAGATAATCAGTAGTTCTCATTTTGTTGAGATTGTGCTCAGTTCACACACCAGGTCTTAATGCTCAATTTGGATTTTTTTTGCTGGAATCAAATTTGTCTTTTTTTTTTTTTTGGCATGATTGTTCATGCTACTAATTAAACCAGACCACAATGAGACTTCTGTGCACGGTTTATGACCGCATGCACAGAAGAACATAGACGTCTCAAAGCAGAGCTTTGTTTACGGAAGCAGTTATGGATGGAAATATTTATGGATCAGTTTTAAAGTTATTCTGCAATGGGAGCTGATAGGAGTGTCACAAGATCATAACAAGGTAACCTGAACCTTACTGTCTGCATGAAAAGTTATTCCAAAGGGTGAATGTAGCTTTTTGATAAAACAAAGTTTCAGTTTCTGTTTTGATCATTTAGATGATGTCCATGCTCACCACTTCTGTGTTTCTCCTCTGCACAGCTTCCATGAAGAATGGTAATGGCAGCCGGGTGCCTCTGGGGGTCAACCGGCAGAACATGGACTCCACTGGCTTCTCTGAAGGAGAGCTGCTGCTGCAGGTGAGAGGATGAGTTAACCCAGTGGAGGAACAGTTACTGAAGCCTTCAGCGCCACACTCATCTGACAACAGCTGGGTCACCAAGGCTCCAGCTGCTGGATTATACATCAGCAGCTGTGCCCAGGATCACTTCGGGATTGGACACTTTCAGTTTTCTAACTACCAACTAAAACAACATATAACTGAACCAAGTACATTACACTGGGAAATATTCACACCAGGCAGAAGTTGTTCACATTTTGTCACATGATGATGCCAGTCTTCAGGCTTGTTGCCATTTTATTTGAGATAGCAATTCAAAGCAATGTGTAATTAGGATGTGGAGATTCATGGTAATAGTTTTTTCACTAATAAAAATTTTACATGTGTAGCTGAGGGCCTCTGTAGGTTGCTTTGCATATCAAGAAACTACAGTTTTTGCTCATTCGTTTTTCCAATTAGCTCAAACTCAGTCAGACTGGATGAAGAAAATACATTTTCCATAGACCTTTCATTTGAATGTTGCTGGTCTAAACTTTGGCTGTGCTATTCAAACACATGACAGTTCCAGTGCAGTTCTGGCTCTATGTTCAGGTGTGTTGTCCTGTTGGATGCTGAGCCTTTGCCAGCACCACCTCTAACAGCTTTTCTCCCAGGAATGACTGATGTTAAATTACCCTATAGACTTAAGTGATACAGATTTATAACTATATGAGAGTTTGTGCTTGTGATGAAAATATGAAAAAGTTCTATGGAGATGAATACATTTGCAAAGCTTTGTATGTATAAACCGACGCATAAATCCAAATAACTAATTATTCAACTTAACTAAACAGCCAACATGTGTTCATGTGCAACTGATTCCATTCAGTTCTATCAGATACAGTTCCAGTGGAGGTCACAGCTGTCCGTCCTAGCACCCAGTACAATGATCCATTTCTGTTTACAGAGGATTTTCTAGAAGGTTTTCTCCATTATTAGACTCTGCTTGCTGCCAGTGTTTCCATTCACAATTCTCCACTACAGATTCCTCTTTGTAGAGAAACAATCTGTTAATCCTGCCGATGCAGGATTTAGTTCCACTCTTGTCAAGCAGTAAGCAACACTTATCAACCTCATAATGAACTTGTATTTCCATGATTCATAATGCAGAGAGGAAGCCAGAGGCTAGCAAGGAAGCTAACTCACACGCCTTTAGAACTTTTGTGTTAGCGTAATGATGTTTATCTGAACCACGTCTGTTCATTCTGCAGTTAGAATCAGCGGTGGATAGGAAATGGCTACACTTACTCAGTCACATGAATTTTCATAGTTTGAATGGGCAGCTTAGATTTCAGAGCCAGCTACACACCCCAACTATTTTGTTCTGGTTGAGTTTCTTTGATTCTGGCCATTCACACCATGTTTTTGTGTTCCCTGTGCAGGCGCTGAACGGCTTTGTGTTGGTGGTAACGTCTGAAGGAATGGTGTTTTACACCTCCCCTACCATCAAAGACTACCTGGGCTTCCATCAGGTGAGACAGAGGCCCGCCTGTCCTGCTTAGGCTGTGTTTATCACACATTTCTGAGAAACCAGCCCCATTCATGATGTGTTTGATTACTATGCAGCATAATTCACAAATATAAACATAAATTCCTGCACAATAAAAAAAAACAAAAAACTGCAGAATTACTAAATTATTGCAGCCTTTAAACATAATTTAAATTAAAATTGATGAAAAAGGCATTCTGGCACTTTGTACATCACTACTGGTGCACAGTAGACTCTGTTACATGACAGATGTTTTACGTATAGGGATTTAATAAACATTGAGTCATCACCTGACTAAAGATTGCAATATTAGCTTTGAGAAGAAGCTGCTAGTTAACAATTTAAAAATACCATTACATACAAACCCTACTTTGTTTTTATTTTAATAAAACTTAATTTGCCTGGAAAAATATCCTCATAAAAGATGATAAAGTATCCGTCAGTGTCAACCATCTTTGTTTGCAGGCCAGACTCTCTAAAATTCAGGTCAGGGTCATTCATATTAATTCGGAGGGTCAGAAATGACCCCCAAACCACACATTGACACCCCTGGCTAATTCAGTCCCTGTGATTTTTAAGTTTGTTTTAATTTAGCATGGGATTATTGATTTATTGCAACAGGTTTAATCATATAATTTTCCAACTGCTGTTTGTTCCCTTCATCTCCAGATCAAACAAGCTGGATATAATCAAGAATTATAATTTTAACTTCACTGTAACTCAAAAACTCTAAAAGTTAAACAGCTATGTCTGAACTCCCATGTTGCCTGTGAGACTTGATGCAGTTGTCCGTCTCCCCACAGTCAGACGTGGTCCACCAGAGTGTGTTTGAGCTCATCCACACTGATGACCGAGCCACGTTCAGAGAGCAGCTCCACTTTGCCTTAAACCCTCCTCCAGTCGCCTCAGATGCAGACTGTAAGTGGTGATGGAATGAACAAGAACAGTATGAAATAAAAATCACTGTCTATTTGATTTGCTGTCAGTGTAAGAGTTCCATGCTTGGCAGAATATTCCAGATATGTTTGGTCTGTGTTTCTGTCTTAGTCTCCCAGAACTGTGGAAATGCAGTGATGTACAACCCGGAGCAGCTCCCCCCTGACAACTCCTCCTTCCTGGAGAGGAGCTTTATCTGTCGCTTCCGATGTCTCTTGGACAACTCCTCCGGCTTCCTGGTTTGTCCATGCTTAATTCAGGAATAAAAATAAAATCCTAAAACCTGCATGTAATTCTAATCCTTTTTTGAAACAGGCCCTGAAGTTCCATGGGCGCTTGAAGTACCTCCATGGTCAAAACTTTTCCAGGGACAGTGAGAATTGTAAAAGTATCCAGCTAGCTCTGTTTGCCATCGCTGTGCCTGTCCAGTCTCCATCAATTGTGGAGATCAGAGCCAAAATGCTCCTCTTCCAGACAAGGCACAAGTTGGACTTCACACCCACTGGCGTCGACAGCAGGTTTATCTATGGTTTTCATTACAGAACAGTCAAATACTTCCTAAGAGCCCAGTACCATCTGCAAACCAGGAGTTTTATTAGGTAGTCAAGTCAAATTCTGTTGAGGTGTTTTTAGCTCCTGTGCTGTCAGTGAAAGGTGAAAGTTTGGTTGGCATGGAGACCAATTGAACCAGCACTCTAACATTACTCTGCTTGATTGTTTCTGCAGGGGGAAGATAATCCTGGGTTATTCTGAGACGGAGCTGTGTATGAAAGGCTCAGGCTACCAGTTCATCCATGCCGCTGACATGATGTATTGCGCTGACAACCACATCCGCAGTATGTTCTCTGCTCACTTGTCTTCTCTGCATTACAAACAAACGCTAAATGGAGACCCAGTAAAACATTATTCATTATTTAACAAGGAGATACAGTGTCTTGCAAATATATTCACATCTTTAATTTGTTTTGATGGGGGTCTTTACTCAGATACCTAATAAAGGACAAAGACAGTACAGTCAGGGTAATGGACAGAAAAACGTTACTGCTTTCAACAAGCATGAGACAAACAGTGTTTCTTGTTGCACTAGTATGACGTTACATTAGGCCTTTGGGTTTAATCCTGCCTTCCCACCGGTGGTCGAAATGCTCTCCTGAATACACCAAACCATGAGCTAGCACACTGAACTGTATCAACTCGTACCATAATGCTCAGTGGAAACAAGACGTTAGTGAATAACCAGCATCATGAAGACCAAGGAACACAGGTCGTGGAGGAAGTTGCAGACAAGTTTAAATCAGGGTTAGATTTTAAAACATCTCAAACAGCACTATTCAGTTTACCATCTTAAAATAGTAAGACTACACTTCCCACATTAAAACTATCTACTACACCCTACTAATATGTATTGGTCTGTCTTAAATTTAACTCTACAGTTTATTTCTTTTTGGAAAGTTATTTGATCAAATGTTGGCGTCACTTCAGGAGCCATTATTTACCAACAGTATTTACCATATTTGAGAACACTTTCAAAATACCATTTTTCTAACGTAAAGTGTGTGTTTATTGTGACAGTGATTAAAACAGGAGAGAGCGGTCTGACTGTGTTCAGACTGCTCAGCAAATCCAGCGGCTGGATATGGGTGAACTCTAACGCCAAGCTCATCTACAAAGGAGGGAGACCTGAGTTCATCATTGCATACCAGAAAGCTTTAACGTGAGTTGCTGGACTCACCGACAGCAGGTGGAATGTTAAATATATCAGAACCAGGTCCAAAGCAGCCGGGACCCAGTCCTCATGTGTTCTGCCTTCTTTGTTTCAGCAATGCTGAGGGAGAGGAGTACCTGAGACAGCGGCGGCTGCAGCTGCCCTTCAGCTGCGCTACGGGAGAGGCCATTCTCTACAACACTGGGCCCACCATGGACATCTCGCAGTTCCAGTTTGACAAAATGTTTGACAGCAGAAATACCAAGAGGGACATGCCCCCCACCTCCCTTCTGGACTGCTTCATGAGTCAGGATGAAAGCATGTACAGCCAGGCGGTGGATACCCCCCTACCTGTGGACCAGGTGTTCATGGACACCCACGCTCTGGTCGCTGTAGCCAGCAATGAGTGGCAGGAGAAGAACTTGTCAGAGGTGCCAGCTGAACCTGTGCTGGTGAAAGAGGAGGCCAAGCAGTCAGTGCTGGCTGTAATCGACAGCCTGGAGAAGCTGACTAACAGTGGAGACTTTGAGGACATTCTGGGGAACCTGGAGGTAGACGATTCTGAGCTGATGGAGTTGGAAAACTGCTTTAAGAGGTTCCACCAGGAAGAAGATCCTCAGAGAAGTTCTGGCTCAGATCTGGACAACTTCATCACCGATGAGATTGTAGACTTTATTGACTCAGTGTTCAAAGAGAGGGCGGGAGAGTGCTTGAACAGCCTCACCTCGAGCTGCCTTACAGAAGTCAATTTCTCATCCTCTGAACTGTGTGAGCCACAGCTCTTCCACACTCCCGATCCCAGTTGTTCTTACTCCACGGTGAGCAGCTGCTATGAACACCTAGATGACTCTGTGCTTTCAGGCCAGAGTCTGGCTGAGTCCGCTCTGATGGGCAGCAGGAGCCACAAACAGTCCCAACAGGGTCACACTGATGGCAGTCTGCCGCAGCTGCAGCAGCTGCAGCTGCATGACATCTTCAGCCCGGCTATAGAGCTCCCAGCGCTCACTGTACCTAACAACTCAGTGACAGAGGCCTTCCCTTCTACCCAATCCTGCCAGAAGCAGAAGGCATCCAACATGCCAGCCGGATGTTCTCAGGGCAGTTCAGCTCAGACCCAGCAGCTCCTGCAGCTGGGAAGCAGCATGGAGGGACCAGAACTAGCAACTGGACAGATCCTGCACAATTCTGCTCAACATCTGAGCAACACAGCACCTGGTGTAAAAACTGTCCTGTCACCCACGATTCCCTATAGCAACTCCACCCCTCCTGGTGGCTGTGATCCAAAGTTTCTGCAGAAGGGTCTGGTGTGTGAGAACCACATCGCTCCTGTGCAGCAGTGGCCTCAGAGCCAGCAGCAGACGCTGCCACATGCTGACATCATCCAGAACGGACATGAGTCCATGTCCACATTTCAGAGCCAACATCCAGGGAGCCAAACATTCCCTAGTTCTGGCTTCTGTCCAGGCAGCATCAGCAGACTGAGACACCTGGAGCAAGGGGGTCTGGGGCCAGCCGGCAGCCAGGACCCCCACAGCAGCTGCATGTTCCAGCAGCACTTCTCCTCCAACCCAGCAGGGGTAAAACTTCAATCTCACTATGGTCCCCCAGACCTCAACGGGGCCAATGTGACTCTGGATCAGAGTTCCAGCTACCTACAGTGGAGCCACAGTGAGCTTCCAGTGGGCCCATCAGCCATCAACCAGGAGATGGCCAACATCATCCCTCTGGCCCCTGGAATGGCCCCTGCAGAGGACTCCTGTAATGTGCAGCACTACCTGGACAGCAACACACAGACATAGGTAAACAGCCCTGAAAACACACCACCACCAGCACAGAATGAGCGCCAGAAAGAGATGACACACTGAACAACTTAAACAGTTAAATGTCTCACTGTCACCCAGTTAGCATGTGACACACTGGTTTAGGGACGGTTGGTGTTAGAACTCCTTTAATTCCTCAGACCTCTTGATCAAATGTACCACTGATCATAAATCAGAGCATCATGAGCTCTGATAGAGGTCAGTAAGGCTCCAGGTGAACTGCATACATGTCACCCTGGACAGGTCACCAGTCCATCACAGCAAATCAGATTAATTTTAAACCTAATTTAGTCTGGTTCTTTAAAACGTGCTGGTGGATCATAATGAGCTTGCTGATTACAGAAATATGGACTAAACAAGACAGCTGTAATCTGAGATGATGGCACTGGAACAAAGACTGGTCCAGACCAGCACATAGGGCATTGCCAAAGTCCAAGTGTGATGTAAAATATGCATGAATCATTCCTAGTTATGCCACAGGATAAGTACAGCTTTAACTTAGCAAGCTTGAGCAGAACAAGATTGAACAACTTCAGAGATTGACTTTGTCCAATCTGAAAGAATGATCAAAGATAAAGGCCAAGTAGGGGCATCACGGATACTGCACCCTAAAAACTAACAGTTTCTGCTCCATGTTGACAAAGATTAAGAAAATTCAAATTTGACCTGAACTCATGTTCAGTTCATTGAATAGTTGCATTGGACTGGTCCTCTCTGGTTTAACTGGTGGGTAACTCTGAATATAATCAACAAAGCAATAGAAAGAGGGTAGAACCCAGAGGGAACATAACCAAATATAACAGCTGTGGACCCACAACAAATCCTTGTGGTACCCCAAGGTAATTAAGAGGGACTGAAAAATTTCTACTTGGTTTAAACCAGGATGGAACCGAGAATTTCAGCGTATCAAACTGTTCAGACAATGAAAGTACAAAATTATAATCAATGGCAGGAAGATCAACATTCTGGACAGATTTCAAACCAGACTGGAATTTTTCATTGAGACTCTCCAATAATTCTGAAGTTGACTCAATATTTCTTTTGCTAAAATTTTAGAATGAAAGACTAGTTCAGGTACTGGTCTGTTGTTGGACATCACTGCTGGGTCAAGAGAATCAGATAGCTGTCTATGGATGAAAAAAAGAAGAATGGGTAGACCAAAGCAGTTGACATCACAAACATTGCAAGAACAAAGTTGAAACACCTGGCAGGTAGACGGAAGTTATTACAATCACATTCATAGAAACTTGATGATGAATTGTAGAGTCTTCAAGGACTTAAGATTAGGTTCAGGGAAGCAGAATGAAAATTAAGAGTAAAGGTCTTACAGAGTAAAGAGACAAAGGTAACGTTTGGGGAAAGCAAAGAAAGACCCCAAACAGTTTTCCACTATTAAACAGAGGAAGTAATTATGTCATGGTTTGGGCTTGCATGGCTTTTTCTGAAACACACTCAATCATCTATATGAATGAAGTAGCAGAGCAAAGTCCTGCCATCATTCTGCTTCCATCAAAAAACACAAAAAGCAACTGAATGTGAAATCCACATAAAAAATGTAAAGACCTGAAAAAAATAATTCTAAAATTGAATATTTAACTTTAGCAGAATGTTCACATGTGTTGTTATGCTTGGACGTAGTTGTTGCTCCGCTCCTTTGCTGACATGTTTTTTGTCCATTCAGCAGAACAGCAGAGTCGCCGCTCAGGCTCGAGGAATTTTCATCAATCCTGCTCTTATGGAGTAGAACGCAGCCTCGTCCATCGACTGCACGGTGACACAAACTCAATATAGCTTGCCTGTATCAGTGCTAATCCACATTGCATATGTTCTAATATTATATATGTGTTTTATACTTCTTTGTACAATTACACAAATGCTCTTCTCTGTTCTTGTCAGCTGTTGTGACGATATACAGTAGTAACAATGAAGTATGAATTTACAAGTGTGTTTACCAGGATGCAGATGGAGCCAACCAAAGATGTTTTATAAGGGAAACCTGAGCTCCTTCCAACACATCTGAACTTGATGTTTTATTGCAATCACTAAAGTTTTTCTAAAGGACTTAGTAATCTGGGTAAAAATATTGAACTGTGCCTTCAAATGAATAAGATATCTGATGAAATCTGTACATTTTAAATGAAACTGTCTGGTTGATGTAATTGTATATTTATTTGTTTAATTTTTTATGTGCCTTTTTTTTTAAAGGTTTGTTTGTTACATCAGAATGCTTTGGCTTTTGAAACCCCACACATGCAGAATGCATCAGCATATGTTCATTTATGTGCAGTCTATAGAAATGCACTTCTTGGGAAAATTCTAGAGATTTTGCGTTTGAACAAGCGAGCTCTCCACTGCACCTTTGCACCCAATCCATTAGATCCCATCTGGACTTCACTTTAAGTGCCTTCTGCAGTCTCACTAGGTATATACCTGGATGTGTGAATGGTTTTTATATAAAAGCCATTCACATTCACTTCTGCAACAAGCTAACAACCAAAGCTTCCCAGACATTGTCCCCTCACACAAGTGTTTAATTTCAAGCCCTTCAGCTGCTTCTGTAAAACCAGAAAAGACTGAGAAAACATGCAGCAGAAAGTTCAGCCTCCAGATTACAACTGCCATTTAAATGTAAAATTTTATTTCTAATGAAAGAATACCTGTTAATTGATAAAGTATATGCAGTAGGTGATTCAGCCCAAAATAAATTTATAACACCATATAATCTGTTTGTATCTGATCCTAACACCTTCTGCAGCCACTATTTACTGTCAGACCTGAACTGATCTTGGTGGTTCTGAAATGTAATACCAAACACAAGCACTAGGTGTCAGTCACAGACTAGCAGACATTTTTCAAATTGATGAGATTGTTGTGCTCAACATATTTGAGGAAATAATTGCAGTAAAGAAAGAATAATCTTGAAGCTTATATAAAGCTGTTGTCAGTCCAGTAGGGGGTCTCAGAATATCTTTCTTTGATATTTATTAACTATATGTGTTTGTTGCTTCACAAGCATTTTTAAAATTTTATAACAAAGTCATTTGTAAAACTTAAAAACTTAAGTACATCTTATTTTAATTCTAAGGCTTTCATAAATCAGAACATGATAAAAGAGATGTGGTTGTTAGCAAGTCCTGAGAATTTAAAATCTAACTTCAGGTAAAAACACAGTTTCTACATTCTGCTGTAATTTATTAAATAAATGCAAAATGGAGGAACTGTTTATGAAAAACTAAGAGCACCCTATTATTCAGTAGCCTCAACATCCTCCTTTGGCAGAAATGATGTAATTTACACCAAGGATAAAATCTCACTTTATTGTTCGCATGACGTGGTTTTAGTCTAGCTTCAGGCAGCTTACCTCACACGAGGAACACTTAGGAATGTAGAGGAGATCACAGGCAGTCTAATGCCTGTTAGACTGCAAGGTGCCCAGCTCCTGTGACTGCAAAGGAGGCCCTTTCCAGTCAGTCCTCCACCACTGTGCTTTGCAGGTCGAAGGAGATGTTATACTGCTGGGAATAATGGTCAAACACTTCTTCTTTGGCCATATGTGTTTAATGGACAGCTCTGAAAGTTTGGTGCATCATTTAGATGGAATTTTGGGGTTATGTTTAGGGAAAAGAGACCATCTTCTTCAGCTATGTTGTACAAATCATGCTTTCTAAATCTTTTCCTCATTGCTCTCTTTTGAAGTTGATTATGCTATTACTAATGCATAAGAAGTCTGAGAGGAAGCTCAGACATTGTCCCAATGCTTTTGCATTGAGACAATGCAAAGACATTGTCTCAGTATTTGAAATTACTTGGAGATTGACTTCTGGGAGAACGGCTAGTCCTCAGCGGTTTCCAGAATCATCTGAAAAAGCGCTGCTCTTCATCTTGTTCCTGGAAACTGTTGCTTTAAAACCAGGTTGGACCTTTGGATCAGTGGACTCTGTCAGATCTGGAGTGGTGCTGTGACCCAGACTGGACATGTGTGAGTCCGTTTTAAAACACACATCTACTCTTCCAAGTTCCCCTGCTGAGATCCCTGCACATGGACTAGAGTAGAAAATGTTGTGATCACTCTACAGAGTTCTAGCCCAGGTTGAAAAAAATAGTAACAAGGTCCTTTGTTCATCGGAATGTAAGCTTCCTAAATGCCCTGTGTGGCTATGAGGCATCAGGTTGTTGACAATAGCTTAAGAGGTATTGAAACAACAAGCAGATGAATGTGAGGCTGGCTCAGACTTGTGATTCAAACACTGAACTCCAACACAAAGACACACCCAAACTTGTGTCCTGTGCCTTCAAATAAATCCCAACTTTCAGCAAAAATTCCATGTTGTTGTAGAGAACGTTTTGCTTTGTGTGTACATGGTTCTCTGTATTAGAAAGTACATCCATTTGCACCTAATCAGGACAAACGATGATGACAAGGGAACAGTGGTGTGACCTGATGAAAGAAAGTGAGAATGTGACAATGCTTTTAGATCTCAACTTTATTTTTCTCCAGCTTTTTTTACTCTTTTTGTAAAATTCTTCACATGACAGAACGATGTGGGGGGTCTCAAAAAACTGAGCTAGATCTGCAGTAACATGGCAGCTTCATGGATTCCTGCTCTTCTCTGGGAAACCACTCAGTATTTAAATTTCCGTCACAACTGTCATGTATGTTCATGTGTATATTTTAATGAAAACATTAGAATATACCATTGAGAATTTGTATTCAGTGATAACCTAAAGATCTGGTTGTTGAGGCCTTCTTCATGGCTGCTGTTGGAGATGTTTCTGCTCCACCAGCAGGGGGCGCTCAGCTGTTGAACTCTGATGACTGTAGCCACTATTAAAAACTTGGAGCTGAACGTTTGAGTCAGAGCCATGTTGGTGAGCTAACGTGCTCTGACAGTTGCCATATGTCTGCTCTTGTATTAAAAAGAGGAAAGAAAAATGTAATTGAATTTTATCTAACCAAGTACTTAAACTATATCTTTATCATTATGTAACATGGCTTTGTATACTGTTATGTTTTTTTCATAAACATGTGCAATCATTCTGCTGATGTTTGGCTCCTTTTGCTTTGTGTTTAGTTTTCCAAGTTTACCAGAACCTCCAAATTAGGATTTTTCTATAGTTGTGGTTTTCAACTGGGTTGTTGAGGTACTCAGATGAAAACCTATAATTAAAAAAAAGTATATAAATACAAATTAACCATGAGGAAATTAGCTGTTTTAACAAGTTGACGTTGTGGCTTCCTGTGAGCTGGTTTTAACTTGCATCTAGAAATGAAATCAAACCCAACTTAGCTGTGTTTCAGTTTGAAAGGCTTGTAAATGAAAAGATTTGGGTTAAAAAAATCATACTAATGCTATTACCAACATATGAAAGATAGTTGTGTTGGGCCTTGAAACTCCAGGTTTTCCTACTCTGTTCTCACACAAAGCCAACTTTCTGTTATATTTTTCCAAATTCACACTTGGAAATGTAATTTAGTGACACAATCTGAGGCTTAATCAAACTTAACAAGTCTTGATGCAATAAAACAAATTGTCACAGTGGGGAAGCCATGTGTGTTAGGTGATAAAATGTTTGGGGACCAAGTGAAATTAAAATGTCCTCTAAAAGGGGGTGTGTCCAAAGTCAGTCCTCTAGGACAAATATCCTGTGTTAAAGACGTGTGGTTCATAACAACTGAAATAACAGGTTTATAGTAGTTCCCTGCAGGTTCTGTTAACCAGCTGTGGTAGAGCTAGGACATAAGACATGCATGACACGTGTCTTTAAGAAGAGTTAGACACTGTGTCTATGAGCAACTTATTCCAACAATCCAGGCATAGATGTTCCAAATAGAAGTTCTAAGAAAGCAAAAAAAAAAAAAAAAAAAACTCTTAAAGAAATAAAGTTTGTAGTTGAAATTGTTTCTGAGGCTGCAGTCCCCCAGCGTCCATCATAATGTTGAACAGGTGGAGGTTTTTCCAACATAAACAGAACCTGAACCTTCTCTTAGAACCACTGATTCACTCACTGTAGGAATTTTCAGTAATAAATGATGGCTTGTTATATTTCCTAATGAGCTAGAAAGGCTTTAGGAGTAAAGGTTTTAAAGTGTTCCTTTAAATAAATGACAGATCATTTCCACCAGAGGGTTCCCTTGGACTTCACCTGTACTGTAAGCTGTTACTGAACAAGCAGCAGAGTGCACCATGGACTATGGGTTACCAGTTCATCACAGGGCCAACACAAAAACAGGTCAGATAATCAACCATGCACCATACCGATCATTTTAATCAATTTAGAATCAGCAGTTAACCTGGCATGCTGCTGACCTGCAGCCCCTGAGTGGCTGAAACTCAAACCCCAGAACATCTGAGGAGATACAACCTTTAGATCCTTCTATCTGATCCAGCTGAGCCTGAGATGATCTGCAGAAAGCTTTAAAATCCATTCAAACTGAAACTGCAAACAGACCAGCTCCCACAACATCCTGAAGACTTTTCACTCTCTGTCTCATTAGTTTCTTGATCAGGATTGACAAGACCCTGTGAAAGGTTGACCCTGCCTCCCACCCAGCAACCGCTGGAGATCTGGAGATGGATCTCTCTTCTTTCTGTAGTTTCAGGTTTGTTCTAATTCCAACCAAATAATTTTTTTGCCCGAAGGTGAAATATGTAAATGCGTTAAAGAAATTTGTAGAAAGTGTCAATTAATGGTTAAATATTAATAGACAAGACTAAAATACACCAAACTTCCCAGCATGCTGGCTTATTTTGCTTAGTGTATTATGGAGGTCTTCAGGATCTGACGGCTTTCCACTGATCATGTCACTCATACAATCTCACTGCTGCACAAGCAGATAAACACTGCAGTGTTTATCATGCTTGGTTAGAGAACAAGTGAAGAGTTTAAGAGCCATCTTGAGTAAATATCTTTGGTTTATTTATAACAGTTCTCAGCTATAGCTCATACAGTGAGAAGTAGCCATGCATTTTTTTCTATTAATCTCTTTTTTTAAATGTTTATATGAATTTATTTACAAAGTAACATTATTATATAGAATATATATCTGAATCTTAGTGGATAGTTTCTGGACTAATGTACCATACTGAATGTTATTCCACATGTTGTCACATCAATTCATGACCATTTGAAGTGTTTGTGTGTGTCTTGTATTTTCTTGTTGGATTTAGTCTCTTTTGGAGTCTTTCTGTAACTGAAGCTTCACTGCTCATCACCTGAGGTCTGTTCCAGTTTCCCTACATTCGACACCCAGCTCTGATCTCCAGACCTTCAGTCTGATGTGAGCCCATCAGAAGCTTTAGATTCAGATTCAGATTTATTTATTTGTGTCCCAAATGAGCAATTGATGTGACAGCAAGTACAAAAACAAAAACACAAAGTATCAAAGATTAAAAAATAAAAACAAAACGTATCAAAAAGACATGGAATACCAACCAATACATAATGGAAAAAGCACAACAATGCATTTCATCATTGACTTACTGTGGCTGCTTCTCTCAGCCTGATCATGACTCAGGTCATAGTTTTCAGTTTCTTCTCCACTTTGGAAGAAACTCAGCATCTTCACCCAAATCCTGTCTAGCTGATTCCCCTCCATTATTCCACTTTTGACCTCTGACCCACATACACCACTCTGAACCGCCGGCGTCTGTCTATAAGTACCCTGATTGGAGGGTGAGATTCACCCGGGAGCGCGCGCACTTGAACACTCTTGTTCCGTGTTTCTAGGAGACAGCTCCACGAGCTCGCTCGCGCACATGAGCCGTGACCAGGATGGTGAAGCAGCTGAGTGAAGCTGACTGACACCATCCAGGTGAAAAGTTTCAGCAAATAGACTGAGTCGTTGTGCTGCTTTGCTTTCTGAGATATTAAAAATTATTATTTTTTTTTTGTCATCAAGAGGTCACCATCTGTCATTAGATGTCATTAAATCTGTCATTAGTGCGGCTTTCCTTTATGAGACATCATGACCTCTGCATCTTATTGTTTACATCCGGAAACTTCGCATATTGCAGGACAAACATTATTCTGTTAGTTGCCATCAATTCCGTTAACAACATGAAACCTGGAGATGTAGGTATTATTAATTTAGTGCAGTGCGCCGCAGCAAAGGGTAAAACAACGCAAAATATAAAACAAACAAAAAAAACTGTTGAACAACTCAAAGTCATCATAATATCACAAAGGAAAGCTGCACTAATGATGGATCTAACGGCACAAACGAAGTGAGCAAGTAGCCCACTTTAGTTTGTTATGGAGCAAGATAGGGCATGGTGACCTCTGGATGAGCTAAAGAAATCATTTTAATATCTCAGAAACCAAACGAACATTTTAGCGGCTCAAACCTGCACAGGCGCACCGACCACGCAGGCTATTTGCTGAAATCTTTCAAGTGGGTGGGGTGTCTGCTCCACGCAGCTGGGTGGGTCAAGTGCGTGGAATGCGCGGCCCCGTTGCAAGTTGGAGTGGAAGAGGCTCTGCTGCTGTCTGCAAGCTGTCTGACCCGCAGGAGAGATGCGCTACATTCTGGTGCAAACTGCGCCAACGCTCTGAGGAGCTGCTGCTCAGACAGGACTCTGCTGCGTCACTTTCCTGTCCACTTCATGCGTTGATGGCTTTGGATTTGTTATTCCTATTATCGGACATGATGTATGCGGGCGGAAGATTCTAGCGGGACGTTGACCGCTGGGTTCTGCGTGTCCGTCTAGAAAAGGAGCAGACATGTATGCAGGACGCAAGAGGAGAAAACCCGTTCAGAGAGCGTGAGTTCCGATGAGTTTCTCATCTTGACTGTAAAATGTGTTTTATAGGAGTTCAGACCAGTTGAGATGCACCTGCTGGGCAGAACTGAGCTTCACAAGGCGCAAAGCTGCGGCCAGGCAAGAAGGGAGAAGGAACTATTGAGATTTCGGTTGTTTTTTTTTTTTTTCTTAGTTCGCACTAATTTTGAAAGCCCCGATTATTCTGGGGAAATGTGGTTTTAGAACAAGAAAAACGTTTTTCGTTGTATAAAGAGATGGATAAGATCTCAGGCCTGCAGAGGCCTCAGCGTCCGACCTGCAGCTTCAGCTTTTCATCAGAAATAATAAATTAATCCATAAAAAGATGGAGGAGCAAATATGCCTAGACATTCCATTCGTTTTAATAACTTAGTATTGGCTGTTTAGCAACATTTAGTTTGGACATCGGGATCCGTACGACGCCATTTTCCTGATGAACGTCCTTCAGAGGATCAGCTGCATGGCCCCTTTAGCTCCATCCGCTCAGCGCGCAGTGGCCTCCACAGCATTACACACCTTGTATTATACTTTCATTCAATATTTTCAGATGCATAAATGAAAACTGTAAAATGTAAAGTAACAGCAAATTGTAGCTCGATCAGTCAGAAATGTTCTTTATTTTTAAAGCTGCCTGTCATCAGATGTTTTATGAAGCGAAATGAATCAGCTGATTTCAAAATAAATTACACAAAAGATTTTATTGCAGCGGAATACAATAAAGTGTCCAAGTTGAAAATGAAATGTAATTATTTCTTACTGTGAGGATGAGATTTTAGTCTGTGATGTTCTGAAAGCTCAGCTGTTATCCACCAAAAGCTCTGCAGTTCTTCTCCAACTGTAACAGAACAATTTGATTCTGTACTGCATTGAAATAAGACATATGGAAACAAAATGTCTGAAGGTGCAATTTAATTTCCAAACATGATAATATTTTCCCCAGAAACCAATAATACCAATGACAAAATACTATTAACATATAATTAATATGTTATTTAAAATACACTTAAAATATGATACTTTAGATCAGCGGTTTTCATCCATACTTCACTGTATTTTATGATTTTACTTTGAAAAAGTACGGAAAGGAAATTGGGACATATCATTATACAGCTTTGCTCAGTTTCTGATAAATGAACGATGTATAGAAATTAGGAACTGACATTGCAATTGCTCAATCATAAGAAATTATAACAATAAGACAAAGATCAGTAACAGAATACAACAACTTAAAAAAATGAACATTCTGGAATCTTTACAACAGCTCATGGTAAATAAATAAATAAATACATTTCCACCCTTACAGCTTTCTTGTTTGTCCCACCTAAATGTTTTAGATCCAACTGATTTTAACATCCGATAAAGATAATCTGAAATATAAAAATCTGATGTCATTAATTAGATAGCGGGGGGATCCATAGCAAACAATATGTCTGTCCTAAACCTGCTAACTAGTTGTTCCACCAATAACTCACAACCAGATTTTGTGTTAACTAGCAATGACTTAACATCACCACTAAGGGATTTTGGCCTTCTCTCCTTTATAGCAATGTTTTCATTTAGAGGGGCTGTCCAGTAAGAATGCCTTATTAAGGGTCACACTACACTGTCTGACTAACCATACTTTGGCTAGGTTACTCCTAAACTTTACTTAGTTTTTCTTATCCATTTGGTGGTGGTCTTGCTATCATTGTCCTGCTGCAAAACCAAAGTGTTATTGGGCTCCAGGTTCTGTTCTGATGGCTGGATGTTCTCCTGCATGATGATCTGGTGGAAAGGAAACTTGATCACACAAACATCACCATGTTTGACTGTCAGTATGACGGTCTGTTTCTGAAAATCCAGCTGTTAGCTCTGTCTTGCTTGGTGCAAGTTGAGCCCCTAAATGCAGACACTCAGGCGAAATCATATGATGGTTAATGAGGGGAGAGAACAGGTTAGAAAGGACAGCACACAGAGGACCATAAGGACAGTAGAATCCAGCAGCTACTGACAGCTGGATGGAGAACCAGTGGCTGAGAAATGAGACCAGAATGGTAGAATGAAGAAAGAGAGAGAGAGATGGGGGTGGGGGGAGTTCACAAAAGGGCGAGGGAGAACAGGGGAACTAGGGAAATGAAACTGAAGCAAATAACTAGTTTTAGAAATGGCTTTGTAATCCTTTCCACACTGATAGATGTCAATGTCTCTGTATTTTTGCGTTTTTTATGTTTTCTTTACTGTATCTGTAGGTTAGTTAATAATCAAGCCTTGGTTTGGCTTGTGAAATCACCCCAACCTGAAAAAAATGGAGTTTAATCAGAATTAATTTAGGATTTAATAAGGAATCAATCACTTCTTCTCAGACTGCCATGTTTGGATATAACTTTTTCTCCTTGAATGAATGAAGTTATTGCTTAAAAATATTTGTTTTTGTTTGCTCTGACTATGTATGTTGTATGTTGGAACGTAGCAATCTAATAAATAAAGCTAAGCTCTAATGGGGGAATCACAATCAGATTATTTCCCAAAATAATCAGATTTTTTTTTATGTCTCATTCTTGTAGAGACAATATCATTACTGAAAGCTGAATGAAATAGTAAAGAACATTATTTTTTGACCCAATTTAAATATAAAAAATAACTGCAGATGAAATGATTGGACTTTGCCGTTGTGCTGGTGAGGATCAGAGATGCTCTGACTGTTGTTTGGTAGGAACACAGTTTTAATGCTGAATGGATGCAGAACATCCATTATTGTATGATGATGACAGTCAGTTAGCTTAATTAAAATAAATTAAATTATTCTAATATTGCTACTGTAGACACAGCAGCTGCTGTGTAACAATATGCATGGGTCAAATTCTTTTATTACTTTGTTTTATTGATTATTTGGAGACAAAATCAGAATGAACTTGAACTGAACTCTTTAGTTGCCATCCTAAGAGTGAGAATGGTTACATTCGAACAGGTAAATCAACTTGAAGCAGATGTTTTTTGTAGCAGTCTGAAAGGCTCAATATGAAACTTTCCCCTTCAAAAAATCTGATTTGTGCATCTTCCATATGAGGTATGATATCAGAATCAAATAGTTTGCAAAGCGTCTGCAGTCTGAATGGCCATGTCATATTTTAAGATAAGATAAAATAAGATTTATTTGTCATTGTGTCACGAAACGCTGCGGTGTGTGGTGAGGTGGTGAGGCAGACGCTGGAGACCCAGGTAAGATATTGAATGATGAAGATTTAATTAGAATAAACAAACCCAAAATGTCCAACAACC
>CAEFZY010030152.1:0-39532 GCA_903066815.1 Brachyrhaphis roseni
ATGGATGGATGGATGGATGGATGGATGGATGGATGGATGGATGGATGGATGGATGGATGGATGGATGGATGGATGGACAGATGGACGATGGATGGATGGACGGATGGACGACTGGTAAAACTGTATTTAAAAAATGCCTAGATTTAAATAACCTCATCTTTAAACAATTTTGATTTTTAAGAATCATTTGAGCAAGCAACTTTTTCATTGCACTACTTTAGCAAATAACATGCTTCGTAACATTTTTGTGGGTTGAAGAGGGCCTCAAATATCACTCAACTCCACACCAGTGAGAAAATGGTCAAAACCAGTCAACAATAGTCCAAACTGGTGCGTTGGTAATGTCACTAAAGTGCGGTGGTAATGGAGGTGAAATAACCACGTTCCCCTGTCTGAGTCCTCCTTCATCAGGACCAGTTCGCTTCTGCTGTCAGGTAATTACAGCTGAAGCACAAAGAGGCTGAAGAGCATCGCAGGAACAATTCAAGCAGAGCGAGACGATGACGTTACAAAACGCTGGTCAATAACCATTAACGTCTCATTGGAGGAAATTTTTTCTGTACGATCATCAAACATGTATCTCTAAGAAAGTCTGAAAAAAACTGGGAAATATTTCAAAAAGGCCACAACTTTATGGGTGTTTTTACACCAGCTTATAATCTGGTAGCAAAATGTAAAAGAGTAAATGAAAGAGTAATGTTTTTAGTTCAGATTCAAGGGTTACAAAAATATAATATACATTCATCAACTTTCTGTTGTTCATGTTTTTTTTTATCCTTTTGGAAAAATATTCACCAATTATTGTATAGACAACAAATATTACAGACTAACAAAAAGCAAAAAAGGGGGCTGTTGATCTACAAAATAAATAATAAGATAAGAGAACAAATAACTGCAAAAAAAATCTAATAATAAAAAATAAAACAGCACCTAATCAATTGGTGTCACAACAAAATCAATGAAACTGTAACATATGTGGATTAGGTTATACTTTTTAGTTTAGTTCTACAAGTTTAAGTCTAAATCCATAGTTTTCTATGCTTTATCCTTTTCTTGTCTTGCTAAGTTATGTTGCACCACGTCAAGCTAACAATGAAATTTGCCGTTTTTCATAAAACACGTTTCATATCACTATAAATGTTTGCATTTCTTGAGCTTATTGTAGTCATTTAGTCTTTTGGGGCATAATTAAGTTACTTTAAATTTCATATTTCACCATCATTTAAAGAATTATTCTATTTTCTCAAAGTCACTGAAATATTTATTATCTATTTGCTAAATAATGATAGAAATGTAGTTGGAGAAACTGAATGATGAATGAAAATTAGACCAATCAAGTTGAAAATGTAATAAATGTTATCATAAAGATCTATTCTACAATGATCTGAATAAATTAAAGAAACACACAAGTACTGACATTTTCACATGTTGATGTTAGAAGTATTTTTACTGCAGATGCATATTTATAATCAGGCATTCATTAAAAGTTATGTCATTTTATTGCTTTTTAGGCAATAAAATGTTTATTTACTTATTTTAAAAAGGAGTTTAATTGTTTATTTGCATCTTTTAATGTATTCCTAACACTGTATAAAAGTCTGCAAAATGTACCAATACTTTATCTGAATCATCGTCAAAATAATTGATAGAATAATCGATTACTGGTGTAATCAACAAGGCAATCAAATCGATTAGAAGTGTATTGAGAAAACATTTAATTGTTATAATGTTCTTCCTTCATCAAAAACACATCTGGAAATTTGATTTGATTCTTTTACGAATGTTTGAGAAATCCTTTAGTCTCCATGGCAACCATTCAGCTGTACAAAACGTCTTGGTGGACTTAGCCCCGCCTTCGAGACGCAGCTCCTCCTCAGAGCCGAAGCTTCCAAACAACCGAGCTTCTGCTCTGAGGCGCTCGTTCTCCGTGATTCCACCAGTCTGCTCCTTCAGACTAGCCAGCAGAAATTAGCAAACACCTGGTCAAGCTGTAGCATTACGAGCTGCTGGTGAAAACGCTTTTAAAGGGTTAATAGAGGAGCCATGTTGTGATGACTTCCCGAAGGCGAAGTTTCAGAAAGAGCAGAAGTTTTCAAAGAGACAGAGATCCAATTTCAAAGCATTTAATTACCAAGTCCAATTTCTTATAAGTCATATGTGGCATATACAGCATTTTCATAACAACTGAAGGGAGCATAGTTACTTCATTGTGCTATAAAATGGCGCTATCTACCTGGAAAACGCTTAATACTGCTTCTTTAAAGAGAGCTGAACAATCAGTCGTCATTTAGCTCTTACACCAGGGAAAGTTAATTAGCTTCTTATGTTTAGAAACAACACATGTTGTTCAGTGTTTACCCAGTTTGTGTTACCAGTTTAGGATGTGTGTTTCCCAGTAAAAGAGGAGGCGCAGCATCACATCCTGCCTCTGCTAACTGGGTATAAACTCTGAGTCCAGGCGGGAGATCAGATCAGGTCACAGCGCGTTGCTCCAGTCCCGCAAACTTCCTCTGCGTGGATCAACGTTGGACTTTCTCTTCACCAACCCACGGATTTATCTGGACACTTTTTATTCCTCCTGGAGAAACTATTTCACACCCCTGAATGATGTTTTCGCCGCGTTTCGGAGCCTCTCTGTCTCTGAAGTTTCTGCAGACCATCTCATCTCGTTTCGCTGCCTCCAGTGTTTACATCCAAGCCGGTAATTAACATAATCTTGCATTCCTGTTAATTTCAAGAAGTGAAGGACAACACGGGGTCCAGATTGCCCCCAAACGCAGATTTTTGGCACTTCATGAATGCAGCTGTAATCACTGAGGGGAGCCTGGAGAGCCTAAATGGGTCCATCACGAGAAAAGAGACAATCAGGCTCCTTTATGTCTCGACATCAGCAGCAGTTTCTGCGCATTGTCTGTTATGAATAGAGCGATCTCCAATTGAGCCTCTTCACTTTGGAGATTTTTCGATTTTCGATTATACAGCTATTGAAATTAGGACGCGCTGCGCCTCCCCCCTTCCTCAGCGTGGTGGCGCGGCTGCCTCCCCCTGATTGACAGATGAAATTGACACTCGGGTTGCCTCTTATCAAGCGCTGCGTTTCAATCCGCCTCTAATTGCAGATATAGTGCCATCCTTTCTTTTCACCGCATGTGATTGCAACACGCAACCTTCCGTTGCGCACAAGAGGAATGATCGATCATATGTAGTGTGTGTGTGTTTTTTATGTCTAATTGCATCGAAATTTCTTTTGTTGCCAGGGTTTAAATGCAGGAGAAACTGTAAGACGTTGTTTCGGAGCGGGTGTCGCGCTGGTTGGAGCAGAGATGCGTAATGCGCAGAGAAAACTGGGTCTCCAGTCCGAATAGGAAGCGACCAAGACCCGAAAATGGTGAGTCACAAACACAACAAGTTATTTTAAGTAATTTTATTTACAGGAGCGTCATAAGAGATGTAGTGAAATTGCTCAAACCTTTGCAAAAACGACAACTAAACGCTAAAGTAATAATTGTTATTCCTTTACCTCAGTGCGTGCTAATGGAATTTTAATGATGGAAATGGAAAAATTAATTTAAAATAAAGGGAAAAAAAACCTGTAAGAAGTGCTAAACTATTAGTGAATCCATATCTATAAGTAATTTCTGTTTTGTTGGTTTATTTACTGCTGAAGCAAAAAATAGCGTCACGCGTTTTCTCTGTTTTATCATCAATGCATCATGTTGATTTTAATTTAAAAAAAATATACATTCTGACTTTAAAACATAAGATAGTTTAACTTCTAACAGTGTTAATGGACGGAAATCTAATGAAACAGACTGCTGATCTCAAGTTATGTTGAATTTTTTAACTGCTTTTATTCAAAACATTTTCTTGTAAATGTTTTTCTGCAACAGATAATCATATAGATCTGTTTCTGTGAGCTTAAAAATGTATATTTTTCTTCTACAGTTAAACCATTTCACTGTTATTTGAACCAAAGTTCACCCACTGTGCGCTTAAGCTGAATTTTGCCTCAAACATTAAATAAATTAAAGTTGAATGAGCTTTTGAGCAATACGCTCCGGTTCTTGATTTTTAAATTATGTTGTCTTTCTCACATTTTAATCATCGCTGAATATGCATTAGGTTTTGTTATAAAAGGAAAAGACATTTGAAATAACGCAAATCCCAACAAAAAAACTAAATAGATTTTGATGTTTTCTCAAATTTTAACATATTTTTACGTAATTTCTATAAAATGCGAGTTGATGGTTTTTAGGACATATTAAGGTTTAAAATGAAAAGAGAAACGTCAGACGCTGCTTGGACCCCCCCCCCCCCCCCCCCCCCCCCAAAACCCCAGAGATCTGGGTTGTTGCGCACGCAAGTTTTTCTACATGTATATTTATTTTTCACTCTGTTCTCGGTGCGTCCTGCTCTTCCTAAAGTGTTTTATTTTATTTTGTGGATCAGTCTAAGCCGGAGGTGAAGAAGGAGTCCGGGGAGTCCAGCCCGCTGGAGGCCGCCTGCCTCTGCTCTCCTCCGGCGGCCAAGAACCAGTGCGCCAGCTGCGGCTTGGAGATCCAAGACCGCTACCTGCTGAAGGTGACACATTTTAACTTTTATCCGTTTTTTACCTCAATTTTGATATCATGCATTCGTCTGAAATGTATTGAGGTATGTCTCTGCAAACTGTTCGTTAATTAGCGCATGCGTGTTGCGTTTGATTGCCGCAGGTGAACAACCTGAACTGGCATCTGGGCTGCTTGGAGTGTTCAGTCTGCAGAGCGTCGCTGCGCCAACACAGCAGCTGCTACGTCAAAAACAAGGAAATATTCTGCAAACTGGATTATTTCAGGTAGGAACAAAAAAACAAGCGGATTTTGAAATGTATCTTAAACAGTTGCGGTTTTTTTTGTATCAGTTAAATTTAAATGTAGGTTACAACAGAGTTTTGTAAATTAATAATGGATAGATACACGCATTTATACCCCTGCAGATTTAAATCTAAAATTATTTTTTATTTATCATGTGTTAATTTCAACCAGAAAATAACACAAAACATAATGAAATAATGTAAAATAACAACTATTTAAAATCTTTTTTTATGATTTTTATTTTATTTAAAAATGAGCTATATTTTTAAATCCCTTTAAATTCAAATTTTTTGGGGATTACAATCATTAAACCATTCATAAAATTGATTTTTCTCTTATTGTAAGTTTATTCTAAGTCTTTGGGGTTGGAAGGCCTCCTTGCCATCACCCTAATTTTTAGCTTCTTGTTTTCTATTAGATTCAAAATAATATTGCTAAAATATTGGTAAAATAAAAGATACTTAAACATAACCCTTCCTGTTTTAACTGGGATTTTAAAATTACACCTTTTGATCCAATTGTTAAAATGTTAAATGAATAAAATATTTAATTTGCGGAAGCTAAAGAGATTTTTGGTCTTACTATTTTAGATAGAATAAATCTGTCTTAAAATCATTGTTTCATCTTAAAAGACACTAAAAAATGTTATTTTTGATGTTTTTGGAACCCAGTTAATTTTTGAAAACAACAATTTCTTATAAAATATGTTTTTATAAAGTTTTATTGGCTTTAAAAATAAATAGAAATCAAAAACAAATGAATGCATTTTTTAATTCTACAAAATGGCTCTAAATTATGAACTGTTAGATTTAATATTTATGTTTGTCTCTGGAGTTTTGGTCTCTTTGACGGTAAATCATTTATTTCTCTCTAGTTTAATGACTTAATTATGTTTCAGTGATTTGTTACTGAGCATAACTTGGTTCATTTTTCAGATTGTTTTCACAGATAATTAATTTTGGTGGTTCAAACCCAAATTATTTGACTTATTAGAGTTTGACCTGCAGAATGAAGCAGCACATCCATCAAACTGATGTTTTAGGTTCTGACATCAACTCTCTTCACTGCAAAAACACAAAATCTTACCAAGTATTTTTTTTGTCTAATTATGGTGTAACATATCATTACACTCAAAATAAGACTAAACTAATTCATAAGTAAATTTTCAACAAGATTATGACTTTGTTTTAAGTCAATAATTCCTTAATATAGATTTTTAAAGGTATTATTTCCACTGCAGATTTTTTTATTTATAACATGAGAAAATGTCTTGTTATAAATAAAATAATCTGCCAGTGAAACTACTGTTGAAAAGCTGCTTATAAGTTAGTTTTGTCCTATTTTAATAGTAATGAGATATTTGGACTAGAAACTAGAACAAAAATAGTTGGTAAGATTTTGTGTTTTTGCAGTGTATCTCTTTTGTCTTAGTTTTAACTCCTTTATCTCTGCAATGTGAACAAAAGCATCTGCTGACATTCTGTATTTCTTTTCTATATTTTTCATAATGTCACAACAAACAGACCTGAAGCTGAAAGTTTATGTTCTCTTTGTTATATAAATGTTTGCTCCACATTTTAAAGCTTAGCTTCCACAGGTTTGTTTTGCCCTGCGTTTTGCCTTCCAGGCTCCAGTTAGAAGAAGCAGCACGAAAGGGCAGTTTGTCAGAAATTGTAAAGTAGAAAATCTCCAAGTTTTCAGATTTCTATTTAATTTTAGTTTTATTATCTGGTACTTTATTAATATACTGTTGTTTATATTGATTTTTAAAGATATTTTTGTAATCAATGGGGGATATATTGTCACCTTGCTGCTGTAAAAAGTACATTTCACATTCAGGACTAAATTGTCTCAATGTTCATGGCAGCTTCCTGCTTTAATGCTGTTGAGTTTGATAAAGGTGAGCAGCACTTGCATTTTTTTTCCTATTTATAATTTATTCCTTTTAATTACATTAGCAAGACAACAAGAAGAGCATTTTTATAATAACTAGGTGGGATTTAAATTTGCAACGTGTTCCAGTAACATAGCTACACAGTGATTACACAATTCAAATTCAAAAATACTTTATTGATCCCAAAAGGGAAATTAAATTACACTCAGTAGTTCTGTCAATCAAAAATATAATCTATAAATAGATAAATTGTTTTTGTGTTTCTTTGTAATCAAAATCACAGATTTTCTGTAGGGAATTTTTATGATATTTGCACTAATGTATGAAGTTAAATGTGAATTTTTATTCCTTACTGTAACATTAAGTTGACATCAAGCAAGGCTGAGGCGGCAGTCAATTAAGGCCAATGTTTTTGACTAATTATGACAAAAATTTGCAGTAAATTCATCAAAAAATATGGTGATCTGTTGATTTTGTGTGAACTTTGTAGATTTGTGAAAAACTGGAAGGATGTATTGATGTAATCTGGACTGTAGAGGGCCACATGAAAACCTACAGCGGGCCAGATTTGGCCCCCGAGCCTTGAGTTTGACACATGCAATGTAAACATTAAAATCAAGTAAATTGAACAAACTTTTACTTTACTAGCATTGCTAATCAGCACAAATTTAAACCCACTGTATCTGTTGAATTAAATGGGATTACTGACCAACCACGGCACATCCTGACCTTTTGACCTCCTCCCCTACAGTAGGTTCGGCACCAAGTGCGCCCAGTGCGGCCGGCAGGTGTTCGCCAGCGACTGGGTGAGGCGGGCGCGGGGCAGCGTCTACCACCTGGCCTGCTTTGCCTGCTTCTCCTGCAAGCGGCAGCTGTCGACCGGGGAGGAGTTCGGCCTGGTGGAGGGCCGGGTTCTCTGCCGCAGCCACTACGACATCATGCTGGAAAACCTCCGCAGGGCCGCAGAGAACGGTAACCCAGCCCTGAGCATCAACCGCAAACTGCTCTATTCGACAGCTGCCACCTGTAGGGAGGCGAAATGTAAAGAAAATAATCTAGATGTTTACATGAGATGTGTAAAAATCATTATTTTTGTTGTTTTTTTGTTGGGAAAATGTTTCAAAAATAATTTTGCTAAGTTTGTGCAGCTTTTGTGATATTATCAGATGATAAATTAAACTTTTGTTAGCCTTTAGGTGTTTAACGTTTAACATGCTTAATTAAAATTAACTTAAAGTTTGATATGATCACTATTTGGCACTCTTATTTTTGATACCCTGCAAAAACACAAAGTATTTTCAATCCCTTCTAGTTCATGATATCTTGAAATAAGACAACATCTTAAATAAGTAGCTTTCAAGCAGCTATAGGAGCTCGTTTGGAATCAATAACTCCTATTGATTTTAAATAAAGTGCTAGTTATAAGTGAAATTATGTGACAGTGGAACAATAAATATTTCAAATATTATAAATTAAAGTGTCTTGTTCCAGTGGCACTTTTTTATCAATATTTAGGAATTATTTTTTTAAAAAAGCTCCTGTAGCTGCTGAAATGTTACTTGTAAATTAGTTTTGTCTTATTTCCAAGTATAGTAACATAAAAATACTTTGTGTTTTTGCAGTGTTATAGAGATTATATTTCAATCTTTACGTTTATTTTAATTAAGTATGTTAAATGTCAAACACCTAAAGGATAAAAATGTTTAATTTATTATCTGAGAATATAACAAAAGCTGCACAAACTTAACAAAAAGTGACTTTTTTAATGATGCTTGCATGTTTAAACATCCATATTTGCTCTTTGTGTTAAACTCGACCTCAGGTGTTGTTATTGTAATACAATAATATTTTAGTTAATAGCAACAAATTACTTCTGAAGACACTTTACAATCATACCCATTTTGACCAAATGTAAATAAATTTTAAATTAACCACTAAAAGGATTTGTTTCTGTTTTATGTGCCTCATTTCATTGAGGATTAAGAGAGAAATAATAATACATAAATCAAACGCAGATCAAATTTTTCCTTTTACTTTGCTTCTAATTCTTGAAAATATTTAATATTTGCTTTAAACTGTGAATGTTTGCTGCAAATTACCTTAATTATGCTCCATGTTGTTGGGAGAATCGTTACTTAAACATTTCCTTCTGCTTTCACATAATCTCCACATAATCTGATGACTGGATTATAATCTGTTCGTTTCAAAGGGACAGGTCTGACTCTGGAAGGAGCGCTGCCGTCGGATCAGGACTGCCAACCCAAACCAGCCAAGAGGGCGCGGACCTCCTTCACGGCCGAGCAGCTGCAGGTTCGTCGCCGCCCTCCAGCTGTTTCAATCTGAGTTCAATCCGCTGGAGTTTGTCGTTTAATCCACGGCGGATCGTCGCTCTGCAGGTCATGCAGACGCAGTTTGCTCAGGACAACAACCCCGACGCTCAGACGCTGCAGAAACTGGCAGAAATGACGGGACTGAGCAGGAGAGTGATACAGGCAGGTGTTGACATTACTTCTCTAAGAATCAACCGAACAAAAGATACTGTGAGGAAATAATAATAAAAATATTACAAATTAAGGATTTAAGTAAGAAAAACAGTAATTTACTATTGTAAAGTCACATTTAGTGAGGATTTAATAAAGATGTGAAAAGATCTGAATCCTTATTGAACCATCAGTGAGTCAGTAACAGGCAGAGGAGGGTAAAGTACATTTACTCAAGTAAAAGTAGAAATACTTCATAATGAAATTACTCAAGTAATAGTAAAGAAGCATCTGGTAAAAAGTTTACTCAAGCATTGAGTAATTATCATTTAATATTTAAAAATCATCAGATGGAACAAAACATAAAGTTGAGTGAAAATTTCAGTATTTTAAGGACCAAAATGATAATAATTCACAACAAAAATAACAAAATCAGGTGAAATAAAAACTTTCCAAATCCGTTTCTTTAACTAAAAGGCTGCAGGTGTTTGTCTGTGTCTGATGAATGTTTGGATTAAAACATGTTTGATTTCAGTGGGTAGAAAGTCCAGAACTTTTACTCATGTAAGAGTAGAAATACTTCATAATGAAATTACTCAAGTAAAAGTAAAAAGTACAGCATAGTGAAAATACTCCTAAAAGTAAATTTTTTCCAAAAGGTTACTCAAGTAAATGTAATTGAGTAAATGTAAGTAGTTAGTTACTCAGATGAGTTTTTAGGTATTTATTTTCTTTGTATTTTCACACTACAGGGATATTTTAACCTATTATGCTTCCCTAATCAGGTTCATAGATCTATGGGCTACAATAAACATGTTCATTACATATTTACCTCAAATCCTTCTCAGATAATGAGATTTTAGTTCTGTCTGTTCTGATTGAGATTGAGTTGTTTTAGAGACTCCTGTCACTTTAAATCCAAGTATGCTGCTCCTGGTCACGCCCCCAACTCAACATTTACACTCACACCTGAAAACGGCTGCAACAGATGCACAATTTTACAACCGTACATCTTTGAAAAGCAGAAGTAGAGCCTCCTGCACAACCAGCAAGAATGCAGCAAGTTGTTTCTGAGTGGTAAGTCAACAACAAAACACTTTTTTTCCCCCAGCAGCCATTGTACAGTGCATTGTAAAACCATCTGGTTAAACATGCTGGAGTTCCTCTTGGGTTGCTAGGTAACAGGTTGGGCTTTGCTGGGGTTGCTAGGTAACGGCACAGTGCCCCTGGAATGTGACTTAAGATTCAGGAGGTTTTTGAAACGTCTCATTTTCCAGACACTAAAAAAAACATTATCTCATTGCCAAAAAAACAGCTGGGTGGGTTTTTAAATGCTTTTGCTGTTGGTTGAAGCAGTTCAGACCCAAATGGAAACATAAAAACATTAAATGTGACTCTTGCATCATAGATCCCCTTTGTTAACAAGAAAGATTAATTTGCGGTTTTCTAGTATGTTCTTTAAAACATCTTAAAGTTTAGGTAACAACTCTCCAAATCCATGTAAAATCTTTACAGAAGACTGGAATAATGAGTCTTACATGTTTAACCCAGTGAGTCTTTGGGTTTGAAGAGATCGTTACGTTGATGCTGACTGTCTCCAACTCCAGGTTTGGTTTCAGAACTGCCGCGCCCGACACAAAAAGCAGCCGCAGAGCAGCAGCTTCCCTCAGAGCGCGCCGCTGTCCAGGATGCCGCCGTCACTTCCAGAGGATCTCCACTACTCCTCGTTCAGCAGCCCGGACCGACCGCACCTCCTGGCTCTGCACGGATACCTGGACGGTCAGTGGCACGCCTGCACTTTTATAATTATTAAACAACATGCTCAGCTTTTATCATGATCTAATCCCAAATGAGATCAGTGAGGGAAATGTTACGTTTTTTTTATTTGGCTTGTCATTAAACTGCAGTTATTGTTACAAATGAAGCCTGTAACAACCAAATTTTATTTATTTTAAGTTTGTTTTTTGTTTTACAAGAGATGCCAAAAAAGTGTTTGCAATGTTTTGTAATTCCAAAAGGTTAGGAGAAAATATTTTGCCAAGCAACACGTGCAGATTGATCGTTGTAACTGTTGAAAATAAAAATGCAAAACATTTATTCTCAAAGCAAGAAGTCTGTCTCAGCAGTTAAGGAGCAACTTTTAGATTTTTATAGATTCTTAACAGATAAAAGACAATTAAATCATCTGTAATTTACTGATTTCATACACGAGGTTTGGTAAAAAAAAATGTTTGAGGAGAGAATAACAAGAATAAATAAAAATGTTTTGGTTTATTATGCTCTATTCTAGAGATTAGCAGATTAAAACAGTTAAATCATCTTTAATTTATCAATTTCATACATTAGGTTTGGTAAAAATTCACTTGTGGGCAGACAAACCCGAATAAATTATTTCTTCTATTATTCCTGTCTTCTATTCTCTCCATGTTAAAGTGTTTTATTTTCATCTGATTTATAAAGACCCTCTGTTGTGAAGTGGTATTATTTTCATATTATTACAGTTTCAAATGGACTCTGATTCTGCGGGTCTCTGAAGTGGGTCGAGACGCTCTTCCTCCCTCTTCCCCCCTCTTCCTCCCTCTTCCTCCCTCATCATCATCGTCTCCAGGCTGAATTGAAACGGCGTTTTAACGTTTCTCCTTCGTTTCCAGCTCACCCCTTCTCCGTCCTCGCCGCCCCCGGACACTTGACGCATCCCTCCATCGCTCTGCCGCAGCTTCCCATCAGCCGCTGACCCGTCACCGCCCTGATGATGCCACGGACGCCTGTCGCCACGGTTACCTCCATTTTCAGCTGGTTGTCAGACTGTTGAGCTGAACTGTGGTGAAACATTCAAGCAAACATTGGGAATATATTTTTTTTAATCTTTGTTCTAAACGAAGCACAGAAGACGTCTCGTTTTTGCTTTTAATTTTTTCACTTTCTTCCTGTTCGTACGTCAGGCGGTTTCAAACGGCAGAGCGGAGGAGCATTGTAGCAGTACGACGGAGAAACCTCAGCTTCTTTTTTCATGATGAGCACATTTTGCAGCTTTAATGTTGTTGGTTGTTGTGCTGTTGTCAGAAAAGCTGGAACTCTTATTTATTCAGATCAAAACCTCTTGTTTTCGAAGCACTTTTAAAGTGTCTCTACATGGAAACATTCAGTGTGTGTAAATAAATCGCATCAGATCTTCACCAGGTCTGTTTAATGAGCAAAAAGGAGACTGATTTCATGTGTGTGTGTTTTGAAGCTCATAAAAAAAAACATAATATAGAGTCAGATTGTTCCTGCTGTGACTGTCAGTTTGACCTCAACATCCTGATTTAAAACGCATTTAAAACCAATTTGAAATACGATTTCAATCGTATTTAACTGATTGAAATACGATCAATCAATTAAATCCAAATTCAGTTAAAGTGTTGCCATCGATTTGTGTGTCATTCAGGCCTTTATGAGCTCATTTAAGATGTATTATTTACTGCTATTACAGTGATTCAGACCTTAGAGGCGTTTTAATGATATTACTTGGTTTTGATGTTCCAATATGGATCAATATGTTTTTTCATTTGTTCAAACCCTGAAAAACAGACCAGAAACTGAAACAAGAGCTAAAAAAAAATGTTTCTTCATTGAGAAAACTAAATGAAAAATGAAAAGTGAATCAGTTTGTAAATAATTTATGTGTCATTTATTTGGTAGATTATGACATGGAAAATAAAAACCCACCAAAGCTTTCACATTTATGTTTTTATACTTCAGTGGTTAAAATTTATGATTCTAGATATTTACTCTGCAAAAACACAAAAAGTATTTTTACCAAGTACATTTTACCAAGTGCAAATATCTCAGTACATTTGAAATAAGTCAAAATTAACTTAAAAGTAAACTTTAAAATAGACATAGGGCTTGTTTTAAGTAATTAATTCCTAATTATTGATGAAAAATTCTGGTTCGACTGCAGATTATTTTACTTGTAATGAGACGTTTCCCATGTTGTAAGTGAAATAATCTGCTAATTGAACTAATACTTTTTCATCTATAATAAGGAATTATTAAGGAATAACAGTCGGAAAAGTTACCTGTAAGTTAGTTTTGACTTATTTAAACTGCGATGTTTTCACTAGACATTAGACCAAAAATAGTGTTTTTTGGGGTGTATATAGACAGCATTAAAAATAATAAAATGAGTAAAATGTCAAAGTTCAAATGAGACGACAGGAGAGGCTAGAAGTTATACCCTCTTTTTCTTTTTTTTCTTCTTTATACTCAATACGAGCATCTAAACTGAGGAAATAAAAACAATTTATTAAAAATAAACCATGTTGAACTGCAAAAATCTAGATTTTTCTGGTTAAAGAACAAATATTGTTTCTGCTGTGTGTGGCTGACAACACAGCAGAAACAATCTGCTATGGTTATACATAAAAGCTGTTAGACGTGCATTTCATGTAACTTCATGATGAAATAAGGTGATATTATTCGAACCTCATCCCTTACAAAATGCTAATTCTGCTTAGGAATTAGCATTTTCTTGGAGCGACAATGTTTGTCAGGATTTCTCTGTTATTTTCCAGACAGATTCAGGCTGCAGATTGGATTATTTGTCCTCATCAAACTCTGAACTGGAAAGTAAAATGGATGAAATAGTATTATACAGGTGCAGAAAAAAGAATTGATTCTTTAAAGAATCACAAATCCGAAATCTGGAATTTCTGAATCGATTCAAAAAACGATTTTAAAATGAGTTTATAATGCATTATGTGTAAACTTGCCCACTGTGTGTATTTTAAATGCTTCTTTGATAGGTTCTTATTTAAGAAAATGCTAGGCAGCTAAGCTAACCTAAGAATGGTGATTTAAGTTGCAAACTTTGTGTGGAACCTTAAAGAATTGCTTTAAATGTTATTTTTGTTTGCATTTTCTTTCCTCTAATCACATAATTTATCTTTAGATCATTTGAATCGTTTCTGAATCTAATCGTGATCGTAAAAGTCAAATTTTGAATCAAATTGCTAGATGCTGAAAGACTTGCATCTCTAATAACGAGTTCAAAAATGGTAAGGGTGTTTAATGTAAAATTGTTAAACATGGTCAAGGAACAGCTCCTGTTTTTTATAGAGAACCATGAAGAAGATGCTGCAGAAATTCCTTCAAGCTCTGAATATTCACTAAAAACCCCCAAACCGTCTCATGACCAGGTGTGTGCGAGTCTCTGGATGCCATTAGGAAATGAAACGAGCTCCTATTCTTTCTTAAATTTTGCCTTTGAATAATCTTTAAATCAGTCTCTTTCAATCAATTCAACGCAGGAGGAAACCTGAGCTGCAAAATGACTCCGCTCCTTGTGAAACCCTGAAACAAAAGCAGTCTTCCTGCTGAGCTGAGATGATTATCAGGCTGACACACTTTGGGCCACCTGCCAGCACTGCACTGTAAAAAATTATACAAGAGCCCAAGGAAGCATTCAGGCACGTCTCCCTCCATGCATGTGCATCCCTGCGCATTTAAGCCGCCCGGGTTTGTCATCCTAACATCCCCCAACCCCTGACTGGCATTTTCAAGTGGTTGCAGATGAAACATGGCCCCCCTCCTACAATGCTAATGAATAGGCCCCTGATTGCAGGATTACAGCGTCGGCTGTCTAATGAGCAGATACGCTACAGAGCCCCTCGTCTCCACGTATTCACATTTTTCTCCTTGAAACTGATGAGCTCTTCCCCGCACAACAGTCAACAAAACCTCTGTGGAAGATTGCAGCATGAGCCATCTTCATCATCAGCCTCCTCCTCCTCATGCAAGTTTATTTCAGATGCTCTGGGTATATTCTAATTTTTCAGCTCTTTTTTGTCTTGAATATATTATTTAACTGAACTGAAGATCCCTTGCAAAGTGAAGGGATGATGAGGGTGATAATGACTCAATTTAACCGATTAAATAATAGAAGCGGGGAGATAAAATGTCAATGAAGACTTAAAGCTTTAGAAGAACAAGAGGAACAAAAAGGCAGATCATGGACTGTGTGACTTTTCTTATGAGGCAGAACCATAAAATCTAAAATTCTGCAAAACTTTTGTGCTGTTTTTCTGACATAAAATCCAGAGTAGAAACATAAAAACACATTATATGTTGTTGACTGTCATTCAAATCTCCAATTACTTGGTTTGCTAATCACAGAAATCATAATATTTTTGATAGCCTGGTAAAATCTATGGGGTTCCATTTGTGTCAAAAATAACTAGAAGTCATATGTGTAGATGTTGTTGGTCTATTTCGTTGCTATATGTCTTTGGTTGATGTCTATGGTCTTAGTGCTTTATGGATATGTTGATGTTGCATGTAGATGTTGCATATGTAGGTGATGCATATTACATATGTCTATGTTACATATGTCTATGTTACATATGTGTTTTCTGCATATGCCTTGATGTTGCATATGTTATGTCTCTAGCTGCGTCGTTATTACTCACTGTCACCTTGTCAGTTCATCTGCAGTGTTTTTTGATGTAACTTCTGATTGGTCAATGTCGTTGGTCCTTGCTGTTAGTTCATGCTGTTAGTTCATGTCGTTAGTCCAAATTTAGTAAATATACAAATTTAGAAAATTTTGACAAAATTTTGAGAATAAATTTGCTAAAAAATATAAAAAGCTTTAAAATGGAGTCAAAATGAATGTGCTTCATCTACACACTTTGGTAGAACAATTTCACGCTGATTTTGAGTCAATATGTCACAAATCCCAGAAGCTATTGAAGAAAAATACTAAATTTTAACTAAAAAAAATTTGCTAAAATAAAGTAAAAATGAGCTAAAATGAAATAAAAACGAGTGCGCCTCATCTACACACTTTAGTAGAACAATTTCACTCTGATTTTGAGTCAATGGAGCCTCATAAAATGAAACCCTGTACAGACGGAGCTGTGAAGCTGGTTTTTAATAGGACTGTTTGAGGTTTCACCTTGGTTTTAGCACAGGCAGTTTATTGTTCACATCCTTGACTGTGGTGTTAAAATGCTAAATAACATCGAGCCATTTAGGATTCAGTCAAGTGCTGAACTTCAAAGAATCATTTGTTGTTGAGTTGTCATGGTGTAGTAGATGACATTTCGTTTGAACTGGGATCACTGCAAAGACACAAAATATTCCCAAGTATTTTTGGTCTAGTTTCTAGTGCAGATATCTTTGCACAGTTGAAGTAAGACAAAATTAACTTGCAAGTAACTTTTCAACAAGAAATATGAGCTTATTTGAAGTCAATAATTCCTCAATATCAATGAAAATTTGTCTCATTGGAAGATTATTTAACTTATAACAAAACATTGTTCCCATTTTTTCATGTAAAATAATATCTGGCAGAACAAATATAAGATAAAAAAAATAACTTTTACATCTCAAATAATTATCTGAAGAGAAAAAAGAAAACACTTTGCTGCAGTTGCCACTATTACACCAAAAGTTGCCAACATAATCAGTTCTTCTCTATTTACCTTTAATCTTTAATACTTATGTTTTCTTATAATAAACTCTCATGATTAAACAATAGTAGATCAACCACTGAAAATGTAATCTGCAAAATACACATTGTTTAAATATAAATGTAAAAGGAGAGACACTAAACAGGCAATTCACAAATAATAGCAGTAAATAAAGGACTTTAAGACACTTGGGTTGTTGTTTTGTGGAATATGTTCATTTTATTCTATTAAGCTTCCAAACTAAGAGTAAGAGCATCGTGATGTGATGAAATTTGTCACCCAAACTTGCATAACAGCATATAAATCAACATTTTAGCTCAAGTTTACATAAGCTAAATCTACTTTTTGGCTTTGTGTGGGTTTTTTAAGTAGATATTACCCAGACATAGTATTTAACTTTATCCTAAGGCTCTGTGCAACCAAATTCAGTATCATGTTTCCAAGCAAAGCTAAGGCAAACCCAAGTGAATGTATTTTCTCCTGAAATATGCACCAGTGAATGGTGTACTTTAGAAAATTTGGAGAAATAAACATAAATGATCTGTTTCATGGCTAAACAATTACTCTTACAGTAGCACTGAAAATAAAAGTTGACAAAAAGCGAAGCTAAAGCTTTCATCCAGGCTCACAGCCAACTGTGCACTATGTGAAAATAAACACTGGAGTCCGCCGCAGTTTCCCAGGCTGTGTGTTTCTGAAAGGACAGCATTGGGTTTGAAACGCCACAGCACTTCTGTTTGGTTTATAAGAAACTGTGGTAAAATCTAAATCACTCTCCTAAGCCAGGCTGGAGATACAGTAAACCAAGATTCCTGTGAATTACTGAAACGTTTTGCAGAAAGACGTCCATGTTACTGTTTGGCTTTTTTGTTAAATAAAGTCACTTTCCGAAACACCAAATTGGAATTGAACAAGAAAACTCACAAAGTTTGTCTAAAACATGCAACTGAATTATGAGAAGTGTCCTGACTTCAGCACGTAAAGATTCAACAATATCGTCTTTTGCACTAAAAATGAGTTTTTTGATAAATAACATGATTTACTTTTCATCCAAGGATTAAATGAGAAGTTGCATGAAAAGATTAAAAATGGGTGTATTTTTTTTATAGTTTTAGTTGTTTTTACAAGATTTTTTAATTACACCAAACTGCACAAGAACTACAAGATAACATTATATCTTATTAAATAAAAAGCATTTTTCATTCTAAGTAATTAGACTTTCAGTATCAGAAAAAAGAGTCGACAAAAACTAAGGCTGATATTTCTAATTTTCTTATTTCGAAAAGAAACAATTTATGCAGCAATTTTGTTAGTTTAAGACCTAAATTATATTCATCTCTGACTCTCATTAGTTGTCTTCTCTCTTTTACTGGATCAAATGCTGTTATTATTATTAGTAGTATTTTCTACTTGAATTTATTGTTCATAATAACATAGACACATGTTTGCTATTTAAATTTTGTATCAATCAACAGTATTTCTGAGCTTCCACATGTATTTTATGCACATTATAATAATATTTATATTTAAGTAAAAGTAGAAGAAACCTTAGATTTACTTGTGCTCGTTTTAAATAACATTTTAGCTCAGTTTTAACTTGTATTTATTTACATGTTTGTTTATTTATTGAGTTTTTTAAGGTTTTATCCACAAATAAAATCCACAATAAAAACGTTTTACGTTATGAAAGGACAACCACATTTTTACATATAGTTATAAAGTGGATGATGTGATTTTTTCTATGTTTCTATTGATCTTGTATTTATTACAAGTTCGGTTGTGTATTATGTTTTCCATCCACAAGAGGGCGGTGTTTCTAATATACCGGCTAAAAAGATGTACCAACAGTTTAGCCTTCATACAAACTAATGATGATCCATCAGAGATTAAAGGACAAGATGGTGAACTAATAACTTTGCTTAAGTTCCTTATAATTAACTTGAAGAGTGTCAATAAACTCTTCACGTTTATTGACACTCCGGCTAAAAATGTGTACTTTTGGAACATCTCAGCAATAATGCTGTTAAATATAATCAATACTACAAAAATGCAAACAGCATTATATGTATAATTTGTGTCTTATTTATTGATGTTGATCAAACTGTCTCGGAAGTTTTACTTTGAAATGAAGAGGATGTAAATATGGCGGAGGCCACACGGTGGCGCAATGGTTGGGCATACTGCTTGCAGCAAGAAGGTCCTATCACCCAATGGCAGCTTGAAATCCTGCAAGTATAAGTAATAATCTCATATTTATTGTGACATCACACAATAAAAATGAAGGCTTAAAGCAAAAAGGAAGAAATCTGTAAACTGTTTAAGAAAATGTTTTGATCATTTCTTTGCCATATTTTTAGTTTCTAATTATTGTCATTAAGGTGTTTCTGTATATGTTAATTCCTTAGTATTAAGTTTAATCATTTAATCTTATGTTCTGTTTTAGCGTTTGTATTTTCTTAGCATTTCTCACTTCTTCTTCATTCAGCTCCACTCTGAATGTTTTCCTGCTTGCTCTGCTGCAGCTGTTCCTCATTTCTCCAATTATCTGGTTGCCTTGTCATTTCCACGTCTCTCTCAGTATAAAAGCTCATATTGTTCTTTGCTACATTCTTTAACATGTTTTCCATGCATTTTTTAATTGTTGTCAAGTTTTTGTTTCCATAAAAACCCTGTTTTGCCGAAAACAGGACAAAGAACTGCAGAAAAAGGAGGCATTTGTGCTGCACAGTAAGTCTAGTCAAACTTTCTACAGATAAACAGGCCCAGCTCTGCTCTAGACTCTAGAAATAGAACATTTTACATAACAGTTATGTGCTTAAATATTATTTTATCAATCAAAACAGCAGTTTTACCTGTATTCTTCCAAAGTAAATCAAGATAAAAATTATGTTTAATATTATTTAATTTCAAGAAGTTCTTCTCATTGACTGTTGTTCATATTTTAACATTTTGTTTTTGGGAAGTTTTATTAATATATCCTATCCTTTAAAGACATTTGTGATCTTGATGTGGCCCAAATTGAAAATGATCCCTGATTTAGAAAACACAGCAACACCTCTGAGAAACTTTTACCAAGCAAGAAGTTTCACATATTAGATTTAAAAACAAAAAGAAAAATCCCCAGAAGACACCATGATTGCTCTCTGTCTCCTGGGACATGATCGGGTTTCAGGCGGAGAGCAAAAACTCCTGAATGATTTTTAAAGGTCTGTTTTGGTCTTCATCTCTCCATTTAGCCTCTTTTAAAACACATTCCACTTTCAGCTCTGGAGGATTTTGTTCCAGTCTGTCTCTCTCTGAAATATTTGAGGTAGTGAATGTGTTGCCACAAACTCTCCCAGCGGGTCGTAATGTGAAGCTGCTGCTGGAGCCGAATCGTGTTTCTCTGGTTCTTCTTTTGTTCTCTGAGTATCAGGCAGAGTTTCAGTTTGAGCTCAAATCCTTCCAGGTTGATTCATTTGTAACTGTTATTAAGTAATGAATAATTGTTTGTCACATTACAGATAAAAATCTGCATCCACTCACCGTTTGCATGAATGTATTAATTTAGAAGTTTTTTCAGATTTATTTCAATTATTTATTTTTCCAGGATGGAATAATTATACAGTATGCAACGTCAATCACTTTAAAAGCAAGAAATAAACGCACAAGTTTTAATTTATGGTGAATTTTTTTCTGCCTCAATCATAGATTCTGACATAATTCTGGCTGTATGTTTAATATTGAACCTTTTTTCTATAAATACAGCAGATCTCACATTATTATGACTTTATTCTCATAATATTATGAATTTATGTTGGTAATACTACAACTTCTTGTAATATGACTATTTTTGCATGAGTTTATTCTTGTTATATTATGATTTCTTGTTATTTTTTTTACTTTATTCTCATACAAGTTTATTTTGGCAATATTAAGACTGTTGTAACTTTATGACTTTATTGTAATTTTTTGTGTTATTCTTAGTATGAAAATGATAATCTGTTATACTTTTGCAACAAGATCTAAAATAATCATTCATATTTACACTCTCAGTGGAAGAACGTTTATTTAATTTATAAACAAATAAATGGCAAAAATCTTTCAGATGTTTTTACAGAAATTTGTAAAAGAAAAAAAAAAAAAAAAAAGAATATATAAAGTACAAAACTGATTCTGTTTGGGTAAAAACTTTAGTGCTTGAATTGCATAGAAAATGCTTGTTCAAGGACTTTGTACAGCCAATAATTGATAAATTAATGTTGTAAAAGTTGAACAAAACATTAGAAACCAGCAGATTAATGTAAATATAAGAATTTAAATGAAATAAACTATGAGTGAAAACTTTCCACCTAAATTTTAATCCTCATTTCCAGAGTTTCCAGAGAAGCAGGTCGGGTCATTTGGCTTATAAAAGCCAGCAGAGTTTTTTATTTCTTGCTGTCCTCAATCTGCTCCACCTCACTGGACTCCTCGACCACTTTGCCGTTGATCATCGTCTGCGTGACGACTTTCACGATCTTCCTGGTCCGGACCTCGGGGTCTTCTGCAACAGAGAAACAAATATCTGATACCAGCTGGACCGGCGCCGATGCAGTGAGAAAATCCTCAAGCTGGATTTCAGTCCAGCTTGAGGTCATGAAGCTGGACTGAAATCTAATGACTGGAAGATCTGGGTCAACGTGACTCCAACAGGGAGAGATTTCATTTCTTTTCTTTTGTGTGAACAGAAAAAAACTCCATAAAGGATCAAATGTTTTTCTTATCTTGCTGGAATTTCCAAAGGCAATGTGAAAAAGATACAGATTAGATTTTTTAAAAAGTTTGCGAAATATAATAGTTTAAACTTACTTTTAGGAGGCGGAGGCATTTCTTTCACCCTGTAATAAAAAGTTATAGCTTTAATGAAACAAACACAAACTTAAAAAATACAACAAACTCAACTTCATGTCATGTTTGTCACTGGTTTCTCAATGATGTTTTATGACTTTTTATTTTTGTGTTTTATGATGTAAAGCTCTTTGAACTGCTTTGTTGCTGAAATGTACTTTTTTTGTCTCTAAGATTTAAGATATTGATATTATTCTATGAGGAGCTCCTTTTTCATTTATCTTCAGATCTGTGTTTGATAAATAAAAAAATCATTAGTTTAATCTTGGAGGTTTTTTCACAACCACTGTGCAAAAGCAGAAGTCAGTACTGCTGTAGCTTCTGTGTCATTTTACCTGATTTGACATAAATTTTTATTATTTTATATATTTTATTTTTAATAAAAATAATATATTTATTTTTAACTCGCATTAAAATGTCCTGCTAAACAACTTTTGTTCTTGGATGGACACTTAAAAAAACTTTTTTTTTTAATTAATATGTTATCAAAAATCAGCTACCGGTATTTTATTTTGATTCTTATATTTTTTAAAGAAGAGAAGCATTAAACTTTTACATAAATGAAATGAATGTTTTTATATTTTATGCTTATGAAATATAAAGTGACAAACATAATGATTTCTGTTGTAATTCTATGCAGAAAAACTAATACATTTTTAAAGTTTTAAAGCCATTCCTTTATCATTTTAGCCAAAGTTATAAGGAAGGAATGGTTCTTTATGACACTGACTGGGATTTCTCTGTCCCAGTCAGTATCTGGGACAGAAAAATCCTAATTTAAGCGTTTACTTTTGATTAGATTTTGTTCCCAGTATTTACATTTCCTCTCCTTCCAGCAGTCGCCTGTAGGTGGCGATCTCCATCTCCAGGTTTTGCTTGATGCGCAGAAGCTGCTCGTAGTCGGTTTTGTTGCGCTGCATGTCCAAACGCAGCTGGGACAGCTCGTCCTCCAGCTGGGTTAGGGTGGCCTGGAGGCGGTCCATCTCCACGGTGTATTTGTGTCCGGTTTCTCCCAGGTTCCCCTCCAACACGTTGACCTGGTGACACAAAATAGTCAATTATTAAAGCAGGCTTTGAATTTAACATTATTATTATTATTGAAGTGAAGTTGGTCAAAAATGGTTTATTTATGCTTCAATTTTTTTTTCTTTTCGTCAAAAAGTTATTTTCTCTTGTTGCTAGGCGCATTACGCTTGACTGTGGTTGCCATAGAAACCAGTAACTGACAGGTTTCGTTTTAGCATTTTTATAGATGTGAAGTTTGTCAAAGTTGGCTTATTTATTCTTCAAATTCATTTTGTTTAGTCAAAGTTATTTTATCCTGTATACCAGCTGAATAAGTTGTGCTGCGCTTGACCGTTGGTGGTTACCATAGCAACCACTAACTGTGAGCTCCGCCCCTTTTTTAATTGTTTGTAACGTGGTAGGTATTGGGATCAGCTCTATGTATTATTTACAAGCAGTACTTTTAAGATATAACTATATTAATACAGGGGTTTAGGTGTAATTTTGCCAGGTAGGACGTATTCATAAGAAATCTGCTGAGTCAGCAGTATGTGACGTAGCATCGATGTGCGCATGCGCATTACCACAAGGTAGGACGTATTTAACAGTAGCACAGATAAACAGAACACCGGCCCAAGGCATATGAGAGTTAAGCGACTGCTGTAGGCCCCCCACACCACCAGGGGTCTCCCAGGAGCACCAAGAATACCATTGAATAATACAAACTAAATGTTATTACACATGGAAAAAATAACAACTATAAAAATAATATAGAATTTACATCAGGTTGATGGCTGCTGCCTCTGAAATGTAAGATAAAATAATATGGCACACTTAAATACCATTGAATCTTTATGTACCGCAGATGAAGCGGGCCGCTCATGTAGCAACATGAATAGTGAGACAAAAGGTGAGGATAAAAGACTGAAACTTTTGAATCATCATAAACAAATTATCGACAATAAGCTTGCCCTTTTCACCCTTCTTAGCCTGTCAGCATGATGATGTCAACCTACTGCCTTCATGCTGCGCAAACATTTAGGAGCTTTATGTGCTTCTCCAGCAGATGTCAATGTCCTGACATGCTGATTGATCACAGTAGTTTAGTGAATCCACTCCACACTTTGTGTATCTGTACATTAATAGCTCTTTATACACAAAGAACAAGCAGCTGTTTTCCACTGACTGTCCCGACACGTCTGCACCTCCGAAGACGAGGTGAGGATGAGGAGAAGCAGGTGGGCTAATGAGAGACAATCTTTTTTAAAATATTTTCTTATTTAAAAAAAAACAAAAACTATTATTGTGATGAGTATTTCATTTTTGCAATAAGAAGTATTACACTCCTTCATAATAAATTAGCAAATACACCTTGATCTATTTTGTGCAAAGTGACAGTGATAAAATTTTTTAATTTGTTCACTAATTATAAATAGTGTGTCAAAGAGACATGCACATTTTAACCAACACAGATCCACATTCTTCTGGTCTAGAGTATTTTTTGCATAACTACACAGTATTTATGTTGAAATTTTGCCCTTACTGTACAGTATTTTTATTCTTTATTCTGGTTATATATATATTCTATAGTTGTGTGACTAGTTGCTTAAATTGCATGTAACTTTGCCACTGTTGCACAAAATATTCTCCAATAATGTATATTTCTGTTCTATTATATTTTAGATAAAATTTTTGATATTTACCTTTAAAGAGCTTCAATGAAAACATATTTATACCTTCTTAACTCTTTGGTGCAGAAACTGGCTGAAAAATCAATCTATTAACTTTGTGTTTTTGATTTAAATTTGAGCTAAATTCCACCAACTTGATTACTTTCGTCTCATAAGAATAAATAGGGTGAACCTGAGTCTGTTGTGAAGTCAAATCATTGTTCCTGCAACGAACAAAGAAACATTACATCACGGCTGGGCGATACTGCTGAAAAACTTCTCATGATATCAGCGTTTCATATCAGTGTATTAATAATTTGTTTTAATTAATTTTTAGTTTTAAATATCTGAAATACTGCCAAACTGGTGATATGACTTTTCCTCCTTAATACACAGTATTCCCTCCATTACTTTTTGTTGCTTTGTAGCAAAACCTTAAATGTACTCAACAGGTTGTTGCTAGGTAACCAAATAGAATGTGTTGTTGCTAGGTAACCAAAGAGTGAGTGGGTTAGTTGATTCCATCTATCAGAAGTGTTATCTATTGATATTGACTACATGTTTATTGTGATGTATGTTTTTATTGATTTATTGTCCAGTCCTAGGTGACACATATTCACACCACCCATAAACTCTGGATTACCTGTTTGCGTAGATTGTCCAGCTCCACCTCCAGAGCTTGCAGGAAGCGCCTCCTCTCGCTGAGCTCTCCTTGGGCGCAGCGCAGCGCCTCGTTGCTTTCTTTCACCTCATACTGAACGGCCTCCAACTGAGGAAACGCATCGGTAAAACAGGTCATCGCTTATAGATTCTGCTTTCAGCAACAATCACGATTTTCACCAACCTTCTTGAGGTACCAGGCTTCGGCGTCCTCCTTGTTCTTGCGCGCGATTCCCTCGTACTGGACCCTCAGCTCAGCCATGATGGACCCCAGGTCGACCCCTGGGGCTGCCTCCACCTCCACGCTCACCTGCTCCGTGGCCAGTCGGGCCTTCAGGGTGCTCATCTCCTGCAATATGTGTAGTTGGTATTAATGTTGCGTTCCAGCTACCTGGAAAGTGGGAACTCGGATCTGGGTTTGACGTCAGACTCATGTTAAAGCTGAAGTATGTAACTTTTATAAAAAATATGGTTTTACATATTTATTAAAACTGTCATCATGTTGTGACAGAGTGTTATGATAACACTTCTGAGAGCCACATTGTCAGACGTGTAAAAGGAAAAAAAAGGTAAATCTTGTTTAAATTAGTGATTTTCATGGGTCATGCACCTGTACCCAATCTCCGTCCCTGCTTTACTTTGTCACCCAATAAAAAGAAGAAGAGAAAAAAACGGAGACCTACCCTGTGTTGGACTCCTTTAAAAGAAAATCAAAATGATCCAAAATTAACTTCACAAGTTCAGATCCCAAAGGAAAACAATAAAGTAATGTTAGGCAGGATTCTTCCCATCAATGTGGATACTTTAAAGTGGATAATAATTGTTTTTTGATCTTTGCAGTGCACTGTGCAAGCTGTAAAGCAAAACTTAATTAAGTCTGAGGTGACATCCTGGTCACCACTCCTGTCTATCTAAACACTTTCAGTTTGATGATCAAGGGAGTGTCTGAGTTCATACTGTATGATTATTATGTTTCAGACACTGATAAACCTGCTGAAGACTGAGAAAGTACACATTGTTTGTCTCAGTTTCATACCAGCTTGAGATCAGAGGTGCAAAACCATTTTGTCCAGCTCAGGAGGTCAAATGTGTCTCATTTAATTTTTATCCCAAAAATATCAATCAGAGTCAAATTTCAACAGTAACTGAGTTTCCATAAAATAAAATAGTGCAACTTGAAATAAAAAAAATAATAAATTCACGTAATGGAAACACGCCAATTTCGAAAAAGGTAAAGATTTTTGATCAAAAGTTTTAGCGCAACATTTTGATATGACTTGTATTTCACAAAAACTGCAATTGAAACACTTTTTTGCGTCACAAGAGTCACGTGATCAACAGCCGGATGTTATTACCGGCGAAAACCACGAAGAAGACGACAGGAAGTGGTAGGAGGATGAAGGTTTGTTTGTTTTTACGGGCAATGTGCAGCTGGAACCACCAGAGCTGTCACAACATCACACAGTTTATGAGAAGTTGTGTATTTTATCATGTTGAATCCATAGCTCTTCTGTAAAAATCACAGGTAATAATTTCCCCTAAAAGCCGCTTGCGTAGCCACTGATGGCTGACAGATGAGTTACCATAACTGTTTACATCTGTCGTCGCTATGTTTTTTAACGGCTTATCGCGTGAAAAAGCTGATCTACGGACCTGACAACAGACAAATATTTGCACCTTTGTAATGGAAACGCAGCTAGTGAGACATTATTGTTTAAAGTCACTGCTTTGCCGTGGGAAAATCGCTCTGCTCTGCTCAGACCGCCGATTCTTTCTCACCTCGTCGTGATTCTTCTTGAGGTAGTACATCTCCTCCTTCAGGCTGTCCAGGTCTCCTCTCAGCGTGGCGATGATCTGGTCATGGTCTGACTTTGCTCTCTTTAGAGCCTGACAGTCCCTCTCCACCGACTGGCACAGGGAGGCCTCTGCTTCCCATCTGCAGGAAAAAAGAAAGAGATAGGAAATAATAGTCACAGAAAAAATAAAAGTGGGTCTTTGTTGCTTCCAAAACTTCAGAGTGAAAGTAGCTGCCAGACGCTACTAATCCTTGATCAAAGGATCACAAAAAAATGTGATAATTTCTTCAGAGTTTAGTGTGTGTTGACACAACACCAATCTGACTTTACAGAAGAATAAAAACTGTCATGATGACCCCGACTTATACGATCACAAAAAACTTTTGGAATAATGCTGTTTGGACAAATGAGACCAAGAAAGAGCAGTTTGACCATAATACTCACTCTACTTTCTTCTACTACTCTCCAATTTCCAATTTGACGGTGTTTCAAATATTAAATTTTTGTTTTATATCGGTGTTTATTCTCTTCATAGAAGCTACACCTGGTCTGCTGTTTGGTTTTGGCTGTGCACTGCAAAAGTATAATATTTTACCAAGTGTTTTTGGTCTACTTACAAATGTATCTTAGTAAACTGGAAATAAGACAAAACTAACTTAGAAGTACCTTTTCCGCAATATATTGGAGCTTGTTTTAAGTGAGTAATTCCTTAATATAAATGAAAAAGAACTAGTTCACTTACATCATGTAAAAATGTATTGTTATAAATAAAATATTCTGCCATTAGCCAACTGTTTCTAATGCTGTGATGGGAACGTAGACGAATTGGGCTGAAATGAACAGAAGCTAGGACTGGACAATAAATCAATAACAATATATATGAATGGATAGATAATACATCAGAAGAATATTCAATATAATGTTCGTTAAACTCCAATCCAGAACCGCACAGTATTCTGGGAAATGTATGCAGAGGAAAGACTGTAGTCGCTCAGCATTTCATGGACAGTTAATCAAAGTTGGTGGTATCAATTAACTCGTGTCCTCTTTGGTTACCTAGCAACAGCCTTTTGAGTAATTTGTGGTTGCCTAGCAACGGCCTGTTGAGTAACTGACAAAGCAGCAGCTTAACATTTCACCACCATGTCTCAAAATTGCTTAAAAATAAACAACAACGGCCTGTAGTGAAAACTGTGAATAAAACCATCAGTTTGGTGGTATTTTATATATTTAAAACAAAAAGCTAATCAATAATTAGCGATATCGACTGATATGAAATGCTTATGTTGTGATACATTTTTCATCCTAACAGAAGCCATGTCGTAATAAGCATAAAACCAAGCAACATACCGTCAGTAGATCATGAAAACCCAGTGTGTGCTTTTCGAGTCTACCCTCTTTACCAGGTCCGGTCTCTTCGGAGATGGATGGGATCTCTCTGACCTGCATAATCTATCACTACCAGCTCCAACTGGTGCTTCTTGGTTGTTCAGTACCTGAGCTCCGTGAGAAGGGGGCTCTTATTTTACAGTCTGACAGAAAGGTCATTTATTCTCATGCTTTGTTGTCTGACACTCCCATGTGAATACTCACAGGAAGGCAGAAGAGAAAAAATAACCTCTGCATGACACTCACTTCACCCTGAAATCATCAGCTGCCAGTTTGGCGTTGTCGATCTCCAGCATGATGCGGGCGTTTTCCAGCGTCCTTTTTCTCATCTGTAGAGGAAAACGTGTGATTGAGAAAGTCGTATAGCAAAAACACAAAATATTACCAAGCATTGGTGGTCTAGTTTCCAGTGCAAATATCTTAGTGCACTTGAGCATGTTGAGCAGCTAGTACATGTGATTGATTGACAGCACTAAGTCCCTCCTCTTAGCTCTGACTGGTTGTTTTAGATCAGAAGCGGAGCATTTTTTCTTATGGCAGTAGAAGCTGAAGGAGGAGATCAATATTTACACAGATCATCTGTCTCATATTATACAGTCACGACACGGTGATAGTTTTAACAAATATGTGAAAACATTTTGTATAAAAGATTCTCCAACTTTAAAACAAGCTCCTGTGTCTTGCAGGAAGGTTACTTGTAAATTATTTTTGCACTAAGATATTTGCACTAGAAACTAGACCAAAAATACTTGGCAAGATTTTGTGTTTTTGCAGCCATTTGAGTTACACTTAGACAAAAGATTTTACTGCAAAACAAAAAAAATCTTGAAATAAGACAAAACTAACCTACAAATAACTTTTCAACATGAAATGGGAGCTTATCTTAAGCCAATAATAACTTAATATTGATGAACAACTTTATTATAAGTGAAACAATTTCTCAGTATAACAAGACATTTTGACTTGTAAAATGAGAAAAATATCTTGTTCCAAATCTTATGACTTATAACAAATACTTTGTCATCTCTATTAAGTCATTATTTCTTCAAAATAAGCTCCTATTTTTGCTGGAAAGTGACCTGTAAGTTAGGTTTATCTTATTTCAAGTCTACTAAGAAGTTTGAACTTGAAACTGAACTAAAAATACTTGGTAATATTTTGTGTTTTTGGAGTGACCATGGAAAGTATTTCTGCTGAGTCACTAACCTCCTGCCCGATGGCATGTGCCTGCGCCATCATGCCCTCTATGTCGTGGCCTTTTGGCGTTCTCTCCATCATGAGGTGCTTGATCTTCACCTCCAGCTCGGCGTTGGACCGCTCCAGTGACCGTACCTTGTCCAGGTAGTTGGCCAGCCTGTCATTCAGGCCCTGCATGGTCTCCTTCTCGCTGGCCCCAAGGCCGTTCAGGGACAGGCTGGAGCCCAGCATGTTGAGGCCGTTTCCCATGGACACCGAGCGGGACAGAGACAGAGTGCTGACGGGGGGCTTGGAGCGCAGGCTGCGCCCGCTGTCTCTCACCGTGATGCTGGAGAAGGAGGGCTGATGCATTGAGAGGCTGCGTACTGACAGGGTGGAGGCCATTGTGGTTTCTGTAGAAAGATTAGAGTTAGCTTTTCCCTTAAGGCAGGGAGGGGCGTTGTGGCAGAATGTATTAATAAAACCCTTTAACAAACTTTAAATATTAATAAATACCTGTTTGTATTTGATGAACATCATTTCACAATAATGTAATTTGGCAATAAAGATAAAAACAGCTTTGATTTGATGGAGTAAATAATATTTAAGCACAAACTCTTATCTCAGACGTTATATTCATGTAAGGGCCTCAGAAAAAGTTATTATGGGCCGTATTTGGCCACTGAGGGCACATATTACGCACAATTCACATTTTGCACATTTTTATACTTCCATTTGTGTTTCTACTGCTTCTGAAAAAAAACAGCCCAAGCACTTAGAAAACTGCTTGGGCTTTTATAAGTGCCCAACCACCAAGGAGCTTGGGCTCCTGGAGTTTTCACAGGAGTTTTACTTCTTGTGGATAACCACCCAGACTTTTCTGGCGATAAGTTTATGTTTTTTAGTGTCTGGAAAATGAGTCGTTTCAAAAACTTCCTGATTGTTAAGTGACATTCCAATGGCTCTGCGCCGTTACCTAGCAACCCGAGAGAAGTCCAGCCCATTGCCTAGCAACCCCAGTAATGCCCAGCCCATTGATTGAAACATAAGTTTAACTTTTTCATATGGCCACCTTCCTAAAATAATGTTTTGCCAGAAGTGCGTTAGCAAAGATAAATAACTAAAATAAGCTTCAAAAAGTTGATTTAGGTAATCACTTTTGGTTAAAAATAAATAAATCACTTTTGGTAAAAAAATTAAAAAAAATCACTTTTGGCAAAAAAAAAAATGACATAGGCCATTATTTTAGCAAATTATTGCTTTACACGTCTCCCTTTAAAAAAAAAAAAAGAAAGATAAAAGTTATTAAACCTCCTGTGAAAACAGAATATTATGCGTTGCATTAGGTTAGAGAGTGATTCTTTCTACAGAAAAGTTTTCAGGTTTTGTGTTAGAGCTGCTGTTTGAAGGAGAAGCTGTACTTACATGTGCTTCAGAGCGTCAGTGGGTCTTTCTTTGCTCTGCTCGACTTTCTGCTTCTCGGAGGTGAAAGTGACTGCTGTTGTTGCAGCAGCTAAACACAGGTGAGTTCTGTGACCGCATTGAGAGGAGGCGCTGCCGGGGAATCCAGCCCCTCTGCAAACAAGAGGGATGAAACATGACACCGAGCAGAATACCTGAAGGCAGTCATGAGTTCAGCAAACATGACCTCTAAAGCTTAATTTAAGGAAGGAAAGGTGTATGGTTGCCTTTAAACACACTTTAAATATGATTAAAACTGTTATTTAGCAGGAAAATAGTCTTACTAAGCATTTTTGGTCCAGTTCCTAGTGCAACTATCTTAGTAAACTTGAAATAAGACAAAACTGACTTACAACTTTTCAGCAAGATATGAAAGTTTTAATTAAGTCAATAAATATTTAATAATTAAAAAGTTCCACTTCCACTAGCAGATTATTTCACTTATATTTTTGAAAAAGTGATCAGCTGCCTATTTCGAATAACTCAACAGTATTTTATGTTATAGTCTTCTAGAGTATACTAATATTATTGTTAATTTTGTGTTTTATTTGTTCCTGCTGTCACACTTAAATTTCCACTTTGCGGGACAATAAAGGCTGTTTAGGTGAAATAATCTAGTACTGGGACTAGTACGTTTTTATCACTATTAAGGAATTATTTACTTCCTATGTCCTGCTGAAAAGGTACCTGCATTTTAGTTACATGACTAAAAAATACTAGGTAAGATTTTGTGCTTTCATAGTGAGATACATTTAGTAGAGCAACAGTATCCTTGTTCGTTTTGGCAGCACACAAACTAGTTTTCAGGGCAATATTTGGTCTCACAACTCCAAACAATGACAAGCTCTTCCTCAGAGCCCTGTGTGGTTTGCACGCACCAGACCCAGGTGTACTGAGGGAGGATACAATGGCTGCTGGTGAGATGTGAGAAGCTGAAGAGCAACTCAGATGACTGGAGGGGAGAACAATGCAAGGATGGAGTGAAAAGAAAGTAAAAACCCCTGAGAAATGTACAGAGAAATGCAGGGCGGAGGCAGACCTGGCTGAACTGGAAACCTCACAAACGTTATACAGGTCAGTTATCTCTACGCCTTTACAATACGTAATCTCTTTTTTTCTGTATGTACTATAAACATGTATCACTTTTAATTTCCCTGAGCATTATTCTCCAGGATATATCAGATCACTAAATGATACTGACTGTTAGATTTAACTCCACCAAGCTCCACCCAACACAGCTCTATTGTGGACGAACAGATTCTCGCTTTGTCCAGCACTCAAACGTCCTTTTGTCCTGGTGATGATGAGACATATTTGTCACTACAGGAAGAGGAGGAAGTTAGAAAAATCACGAAAGCCCAAGGTTAATGGGGGGTACACTGCAAAAAAACTAAATCTAACCAAGTATTTTTGGTTTAGTTTCTCACGCAAACATCTTAGTATACTTGAAACAAGACTAAACAAGACGAATTAAATCTTGCTGTGAAGTATGTTATATTATGTGAAGTTTTCACATAAGTTGAAATGTTTTGTTCCACTGGCAGATTATCTCACCTATAACTAGAACTTTTTCATCCATATTAAGCAATTACTGACTTAAAACAAGCTACTATTTATTGCTGAAAAGTTACTTCTATGTTAGTTTTGTCTTATTTCAAGTTTACTAGAAACTAGATCAAAAATACTTTGTAGGTTTTTGTGTTTTTGCAGTGAAATGTCTTTCTAAATATCTCAAATGGTATTTATATGACACTGCAAAATACAAACTATTAGCACATATTATTGTCAAGTTTGTAGTGCAAATTTGTAGTACAGTTTAAATAAGACAAAACTAATATATAGGTATTTTTTCAGTAAGATATCAGAGCTTGTTGTTGTTAGTCAATAATAGCTTAACATGGATGAAAAAGTTCTAGTTAAAGGTGAAATAATCTGTCAGTGGAACAAAACATTTCAACTTATTTTATGTGAAAACTGTCTTGCACCACGGGCAGATTATTTCATAGCAAGATTTATTTCTTACTGCAAAGTCAAAAACAAAACTAACTTACAAATACATTTTCAACAAGATATATGAGTTTGTTTTATGCCAATAATTTCTAAATGTTCACATAAAAGTACTAAGATCAATTGGTAGATTATTTCACTCATAGCCCTAGATAAATATCTTGTCATATGTGAAATAATAATAAGAAAACAAACCTTGGTGGGTTTAGAGCGAAACAAATGAACACCTTTTGCTCACTGTAGGGTGGAAGATCTTTAATCAGGATGTCTTTTTGAATCATGTTTGTATTTTGACTTTAAGATTAAGAAGAACTAGTAAAAAAACAAAACAACAACACAAAAAGTTGGGTTAGGTTATAAGAACTAAAAATGTTTCCTTTTTGTGTTGAACCTTTACAGATGATTTGATTTCTGTAGGGAAGAATTAAAGATTCTCTCTTTGGAACTGTTTTTATATTTCTAATAAACTTATAAATGTATTAATGATTTTCCATAATGTGTTCTTCTTTTATTCAAATTGATTTTACTTAAGAATAAGTTATTTTTAGATAGTTTTAAGAAATTAATATGAGGGGTGAGATTCTTGTCGTATTTCATTATTTTGTGTTTTGTGGATCTTCTGTGAGAAAAGTGATGATGACGGAAAAAGATTGGACTCACCCCTGCACTCAGTGGAGCGTCGCATTGGTGTGAATTCATCTGCAGGTCGTCACCTCAGTGTGAAAACACATTTACTCAGAGGATCAGGTCTCAAATCATGCACAAACCCCCGGCTTGTTAAACACAGTATTTTTCTCACCTTGATGAAAGACATGTAAAAACTAAACATAGATGAAGCCGACCAATCAGGTCATAAGCAAAATGTTACAACTTTAGAGCATTGAGCTTGAATGTTTGGTGAAAAGAAGAAAAACGCTTCACACTCACACATGAATTGAAATTAATTAGAAAGAACTAAGTAACTGAAAACTCCTTAGATGTGAACATGTTTTGATTCATTTGTTCTCTAATATGCTCTTTGCGTTGCTGTATCTTGATTGTGTAGTAAATAGTGACATCTGCTGATATTAAATGAAATAGATTTCTCCTGGGAAAGCTGAATGAAGTCAAATCTTTGGGTATGCTTTTCAATATTAAAGTTTGATTAGTTTTTTTAGATAGAAGATATCCTATTTATATATTTTCTTCTAAATCCTTAGACTTTCTGATTATTTTCAATGTTTTTGTTCTGCAATTTTAAACTGTAGGTTGCATAACAATAAATTTATTATAAAAAGCAAAAACAATTTCAGCTGCAAAACTAAAATAATTTTTCAGTTTTAAGGTGCATTTAGTACTCTAAAAGAAAAATATTTAAGACTGATATTTTAGCTGAAACAGGCTTCAGACAGTATCTGTGTATACCTTTATCTTATCTTTCTAATTTCTTTATAAGTTTCTATTCAATTTCTGATCAGTCATTTTCACATATCTGTTGCAACTTGTTCCATTAACCTAAATTATTAAGTTTTCTTCATAAAACTGATATATTCTCATCTAACATATCTTAAATCATTTTAAAATCTTACGTTACTTTATTTTTGCTCTATTGTCTAAGCAGATGTGATATACAATTTTTTTGTTCCGAAACCATACACAGCACATAAATTATTTTTACTTTAGATATTTGTTAGATTGTCCAGGAGCGCATCACCCCATCGAACCGCCATAGACGATCTTTGTCACTACTGGCACAACGACACCGTTTCCGCTACAAATTAAAACAGATAAACCCCCAATTAAGACATGTAGGTTTGATACCATGTGACAAATTATTATTATTATAAAAGTCTATTTCTATTATCTTTAAGTATTTGTTTTTATATAAGTCTAAAATTAAGAAGTAGAAAATAACTTCAGCTTTGGCTAACAGTTCAGCTATTGCTAGCTTAAAAACTAGCTAGCTAAATATGCTAACAATATATTAGCATGTAACAGTTTAATTTTAAGTATTGGGCTTACTTACGTAGAGTGAAAACACAATCAAATATCTTGCTGTAAGGTGGGAGAAATTGAGTTTTTGTCTTTTAAAATTTATTTTTTAACATTTTAAAGGTGTGAATTGTTCTCCGCTGTCCGATTTAAAGCTCTTGACTACGTGTTTGAGGTGAGTCTTTGCCTTTAAGGTGAGTTTATCTTTGTGGTGAGGTTTGGGGTTTGCTTTAACTTGACAGTACCTCAAAATTAAACCTTAGTGTTTTTTTAATCTTCTTTTTTAGGCTAGCACCACTCTGAAGATCTCCATGAACTTACTGTCGCTTCCAGTGCCGTATATAACTGGTACCAGTGACCTTTACCCCCACAGTGGCAGGTTACCTGATGACACCTACAGGAAGCCATGGATTCGAGGTAAACAAAGATACATTTAAACAGCTATCAATTTATTTATGTGGAGCAGCAAAGACTATTGGAAATAAATTATCTTAATACTGTTTTTCTTTTAAAGATAATTGTCCTGTTGTTTATCATATTCAAAGTGTTAAAACTTTGGGCAATAATGTAGCAATAATGTGTTAACAGTTGATTTGTTTTTATATTTTTGCTTTATTTAGTTGCAGTTCATCAGGCTTTTTAAAAATGCTTTAATTTATATATTTTGTACTATTTAGAAGCATCAAGTGCAATCTTTAAGCCACCCATTATTACCAGGTTTCTAATGTTTTCTTTTTGCTTGTTTCAAATTTTGTTCGGCTGGATGTCACGTTATGATCTTGAACTGAAACACTAGACCAAACAAGCACTTTCCTGGTACAAAATACATATTTTATTGAGTGGGACTCTCACAAAGTTATATATAAAAGTTATTTACCTTACTGATAAGGTAAATAACTTGCCAGTTATTTACCTTATCAGTAAGGTAAATAACTTATCAGTGAGATAAGTTAGAGGCCAATGAGAGGCCAAAACGCAACAAAAATTTTTTTTATTGTCCTGACATTGTTACTTAAACAGCACCTTAGATTCGAAATTTCTCCTTCAACCCATTCTTGTTAAAACTATGTTTCAGGACTTGTGTATTGCATCCAAAAATCCCTGTAAAAATGTTTAGCTACTCAGCTTTTGGTTCCACAAGAGATTTTTTTCCTAGATTTTTTGGTCATAGCTGTAGCAGTCCTAAAGGGGGCGCTGTTGATGCATCACAAATTTTATGATGAGTTCAAATATTCAAGTAGAGTTTGATCTATCACCAGTATTTACCTTTTTATGTTCTACAGTGTGCAAACTTTGCATATTTTTAAACTTTGCATGTTTTTGTAATATTGTATGCATTGGAAAAAGGTTTTCTTTGGGTTTAAAATCAGAGCATGGACTCAGAAACAAAAGAAATAATTGCTCGGTGAAAAGCCAGATGTTCAATTTCTGATGGTGAGAAATAAATGTAAAAGCAACTTTTATAAATACTAGTAGATTTACAGAGACGTCTTTCTCCATTTGTTCATCTTTAAAGTTTTTAGAATAATCCTAACTGGGATTGAAAGAGAAATTACACCAATTACTGTATTTATTCAGCTACTCCTTACTTTTATTTACAGGAAAGGTGATTTCTTCCTGCAAACTCTTTGTCAGTGGTTCAGTTCTTGATGACCTTGGACAGAAAAATCAACCTGTTAATTCATTGGAAAGGTATCAGCACTAAAATGGAACAAATTAAACTTTTTAAATGTATTTTGTAAACATCTGTGTAAAAATTTCAGATTTATTGTGGGAAAGGATGTCGAGATAGTTCCCAGCTCTAATCCCGACTCCTTTGATGAGCATCAGTTTATTTTCCTCCTAAATAAGCAGATTAATGATTCATGTCAGGAAACGTTTTCTAAATGCAGACCTGACCAGACGAGTCCAGAAACTAAGAGCAAAGGTAACTTATTACACTTGTACTTCCCTCAAATATCTTTTTAGAGGATATTTTAATGTGTTTTATTCTCCCAAACCTGCTTACATACATAGATCTCTTCCTGTCTGAGGACTTCATTGCTCCAGATTTGGTGGCAGAGTTAAAAAGACATTTACCGTCTTTGAAAGCCAAACTGTCCAGGCTGAAGACGCTTCCTGTGTCCGACCCGCTGCTGAACTCAACAGGAATCAGCATCTCTGAGGACGCCATGTTCAGGTGCTCTTCTGATTCAGAATCATTTCTGCTGCCTCCAGAGCTTCTTGTTACCAGTATTATGTTTCATCCCAGCTGCTTCAGACGATGTGAGTCCTACCAGAAACCTGCAGACGCCAACGCCATCAGTGATGTCACATGTGGAGATTTTCAGGATCAGTTTCTTAAACTTCCTCTGTTGCAGACAGAGGTACAGAACTCTGCAATTAGTGTATAAAAATGTTAATGCATGAACTACTTATCGTTGTTTTATTGCATAAAATCAATGATAGATTATTGTTAAGCATATCCATTATTGTGAGATTGTTTGTTTATGTATATATTTTTTTTCTTATCTTCTCTGCAGTCTCTGCTGTTACCGCCTGTAGTCGACAGTTTCCGGCTTAAAACACAAAACTTCACGGCTTTTTCTGGTGTCGGTGGTTGTGTGAACATTTCTCCAGAACCAGTAGATGAGGAATGTTCTGTCCTGGATTTACTTAGTAGAAGTGAGTAACAGATATTATCCAGGGTGCTTAAAATCCTTGAATTTCCTTGAGATGTTTTTAAAGGCTTGGAAAGTGCTTGGTATTCAAAACGGTCAGTTTGGGAATAAAGTTCAATCTAATGTTCGATTATGTTATTTACAGTTGAAATCAGATATTTTTATACATTACACATTTTTTTTCTCACAGTGTGAAATTAAATCAGATTAAACGTTTCTCATTTTATGTTAGTTAGAATTACCAAAATTATTTCTATTTGACAAAAGCCAGAAAACATAGGGAGGACATTTTTTAGAGATTTTTCTATGTAACTCTTTATTATGTTTAAGCATTTAACTTGAACAGGAAAGTCAGTGTGTTTGAATTGTTTCAATGTAACTAATATTTATTATTCCTTTTTTTCTCAACGACTTAGCTGTGTATTTGAAATAGAGATTGTTTTTTATTTTATAAGTGAAACATTGTTGAAATTGGGGATTTCTTTTTTGTTAAATTCGTGTTTTGTTCTCAGACCCGCCAGGTGTTTACGGTAAGTGAGAGGGACACATTTCAAAATATATAATTTATTATATTTTTACCTTGTACCTGAATGTAGAATACTCCAGCAAGACATTATTAGTTACAGTAATAAATGATAACATATAATTGTAAATTGAAGCTGTCCCTTTTTAGTTAATTTGTATTGTTTTTATATCTAGAGTGATGGAAACGTTTGAAAACTTACCTTAAAAATGCCTGAAAAATGTTTGAATTTTACTGTGTAAAAGTGTATAGGAAGTGTATTTAATTATAATTTTCTCTTTTTTCCTGTAGCTTCTCTTTCAAAGTCTCCAGTGGAAATTTCGCAGTTTGATTTACAACAAAAAAAAATAAAAGAAAAGAGACAGAGTGGAAAACTGATTGAATCAGGATGCTCAGGTAAATGCACACAAAATATCTCTGCAGTCCGGAGTCCAAGCTGTGATTTGGCCCAAAGCGTTTTGTGTTTTTTAAGGGAGTGTTGCGTCTCCAGCTGGAGCAGAACTGGACTTTATTCTGAGCCCAATTCCTAAGAAGAACCGAACCCACATCTGTCTGTCCACATCTCATCTCCAGGAAGAAAAACTTTCTCCTTTCACACCAACGTGAGAAAATTTTTCAGCTTCATGTTCAAACTTTAAGTTCTCCTAAAGAAGATAAAATTTCATCTGCATTTCATACAATAAAATAATATTCATAATAAAAATGACTGCCTACGTGATCAAAACCGGAAATCTCAAACCAGCGTCAGATTAACTCAAATTTCAGTCGACTTTTTATTACAGAAAAAACACTTAACTTCTGTAACATTCTTTATGTTAATGCACTTCAAAAAAAGTAACAATCATGATTGTTTTTCAGATCTTTGCTCTCAACAAGAACCAAAAATGAGATGAAGAAAACAGTCTGGAGCTCAGAGAAGCACCTGACCTCCGTCCTTCGCTTCCTGTTGTCAGGTAAAAACTTTACCAGACGTTAGAAACCGTCACTGCAAAACAAGGACGAATAACTTTACTACTGCATTATTAATTAATGAATACTACAGAAAACACAATACCAAGAAAAGCCTATACAGCAAAAAGTGTTTTCATTATAAGATTTACTATATCTGGATGATTTTATTTGTATTTTGTAGCTCTTTGGAGAAATTTACAACTTGGCTTGCCATATTAATTTCACTGCAAATTTTCTTCTTAAATAAAAAAAGAAGATAGATGTGCAGCAATCTGCAAATGGAGCTAATACTGATTATTTTAATTAATTCACCAATTAGTGCAGATAAAAAAAACATTACAGACTACTAAGCAAAGGTATTGATCCTTGTTTGTTTGATAGCAAAAAATAAATTATATTGCCGTACAGAGACGTTATAACCGCCTCTGTACTGCCAGATTGTAACTGTAAACTTTCAAAACATCATCTTTAATTAAAATGACCACACATAGTAATTCATATTTGATTAATTTAACCTTGTTAGAATTCATTTACCGTAATTTCCGGACTATAAGCCGCGACTTTTGTCACAATTCAACCCTGCGGCTTATACAATAATGCGGCTTATTTATGCATTTTTTTCTAACGGCCACCAGGGGCGCTCGAGCAGAAAAGGTAAGAGTGAGACAGGGGGAATATATGTGTAGAGGAAGACGCAAGTTTAATGTAACTTA
>CAEFZY010030153.1:0-18286 GCA_903066815.1 Brachyrhaphis roseni
TATTATTTATATGGATTTCATCCTGTGCAAAATGACTTCAAATGATGTGATGATGTACTCTGTCATTGTTGGCTGCTCGCTGAACCGTGTGGGCGTGGTGAAATGGCCTCGCCATATGCATAAGATCATATGTAAATAACACACGGATCATCCGATTGGCGCAAACCTGATATGTATGACCTTACTGAATACTAATACCACTGAAATGTAATGTGACTCCACTGCGCCCCCTAAACTAATCCATAAGCTTTATTTCCGTGCTACATCGCCCGATCTGCACAGGATTTTCGTGGGTCGTCGGGGAGCGCTGACAAACGCGTCAGTAAGTACCGCCTGGTGGACGGGCACGGAAACTGTGTGTGAGCTTCTGAAGTAGCGAGCGGGCTGCGTTGCTGGGAACTGCGTGAGAGCTTCTGCAGTGGCGGGCGGGCGGCGGTGCTGGAACCCCCGCGGTGGCTGATAGGCCGGAGCGGCGCTTGGCTGCGAGGGCCGCACGAGGCTGCCTGCAGCTTTAATTAGTATTTTATCCTATGATTAATTGATTTATTGTGACAGGGCTAGGAATGAGTTTTATTCTTTCTAATTTAATCTGATATGTTCTGTAAATCCAGGACACTCTCCGTCCAGAGAACGGTCCACTGTGTCATAAATTATTCAGGACTCTGCCGGGTCAGGCTCGGCACCGCCGCCGGCTGCCATCTGCTCTCTGGAAAGCGTCTCGGCGTGGCGTTGTACAGTAACCCACAAGGCCAAAGTTCAGCCCAACTGTAACACCGAGTTCACATTAACGGGCTATTTGTGGCGCAGGGAGTGAGTTCATGCTGGAACAGAGAGGTTATCGCATATCAGTCTGATATCATAACCGACTCTGACAGTTTGGTGGCAACAGACCCGGATCAGCTGTTCACAAACATCTTCATATTTTGAATTATCAAGTTATTAAAGGAAGGAAAATTATACTTTATGTGATTAAACCCAAAGATCTAATTGTATTTTATGTTGTTATATAATTTATCAAATTTTTTCACTGTAGTTGAAACAAAAAATGTGTGGGTTGATAAACGGCGTGAGTCAGTGTTTATCTACATAGTCACACACTGTGATGGTTTCTATTACATATAGACCTAGATCTGTTAGACATAGATCTAGGCCAGGCAACAGTAAGAGACGCTTTTGCTCCTGTTGTTACAAAATATTTCACAAGCTAAGAAAATTTTAATCTAATTTATATTTTGAGGTCTTCATTACATTTTCAGTAGATAAATTGTTTGGTTGTAGCTCGTAATTTGTTCGTAATCGATTATTCTGACAATCAATTACTAAAAGATGAAAAAGTCACATTCTGATTTCTCATTTAAACTTTTTTACACAATATTAGAAATGCATTAAATTAATTCAATTCCCTTTTTTTAAATAGGAAAATACATATTTTATTTCCTGCAAAACAACATAATATCATTGCTTTAGTGAACATTTGATTATTAGTAGCAAAGGATGCAGTTAAAAAATACGTCTAAAGTGAAAATCTCAGTCCTTTCTGCTTGGTTTTGTATTAATGCAGTGTAGGACTAATCTGGTGACTGTTTTTCTTTAAGAAATGATTGATAATTGGATATCATAAGGTGATTAATAGAAGAATTTTGATTCAGAATTTGAACCAGACGAAACTAAAACTTTGACACTTAAAGAAGGTTTTCTTTATCGTAATGCAAAATGTATGCAGTTTTTTTTACATACATGTAGCGAAATATAGATTTTTCACTCAGTTACTACTTTGAGTTTTTATTGTTTCAATTAATTGACTTTTTTCATCCTTATAGTTCAATTAATAATGAATAAATCACTAAATTAGTTTGGTTGTTTCAGCCCTGATCGGTTAGCCGGTGAATCTTCCTCCATTTCCTTAATTTTGGGTGAAAATAAGGTTGGAATAGTAAAGGTGTATTTTGAGCAGTTATAAAGAAACCAGTAGCAGGCATTTTAATAATCGGTGATCAGCTAGAAAACTGCAATCAGTTCACTCCTAATTTTAATGACTTGTGTGAACAGAATATGTATTCAGATATTTTTCATCCTCATTTGGTTGAGCGTCTCTGTGTCCTTCAGGAAAGTCCCACCTTGCCATCGTCCAGAAGGTGAACAACGAGGGCGAGGGAGATCCGTTCTACGAAGTGTTGGGGTTGGTCACTCTAGAAGACGTGATCGAGGAGATCATTAAATCAGAGATTCTGGATGAATCAGACCTTTACAGTAGGTTTTTGTTGTCAACATTTCCAATTTTTTTAAAATTTAAATGTCAAGTTACTATATATTGTTGGATTTGTAGAATATTTAAGAGGATATTTTATAGATCTGTAAACTGTCTGTTTGTATCACTTCTCAGCTGACAATCGCACCAGGAGGAAAGTTGCACCTGATAAGAACAAGAGAGACTTTTCTGCCTTCAAACACGAGAGCGAATCGAAGGTGAAGATCTCTCCTCAGCTGCTGCTGGCCGCGCATCGCTTCCTGGCCACAGGTGGGGGATGTACCGAGGAAACCGACACCCATGCTGCTTTCACCCCTGCATTACATCACTCCACAAAACCAGCTGATACTGCTGTATCATATTCTCACAGGAAAAGTTTTAAAAATTCAACCTCTAATTTGAGTTCATTTATGAAGTGTGCACCAATATCTGGTGCAAACTGCGATCCGATACAGAAAAATTCTGCTGAATTTTCTTAAAAGGTTTAGTTTTTAAATACAGACATAAATGTACTGGGTCAGAAATGTAACACTAATAATAATAACTCTAACACTACAGCACACTTAAACACCACTGGCTTCAGAGGTTTGGTCAGACATGTAAAAACAACTTTAATTTATTCAGTCAGTGCAATTAGGAGTATAACAGCCAATGTAAAATAATAATAATAATAACAAAACAAACTGATTACCTTGGTCAAACATGTAAAACTAAACTGCAACAAATCTTCAAATGGTTCAGAAAGTGCAATTAAGAATTTTAAATATAATGTAAAATAAATAATAAAGCATAGAATTAGAGTGAATAGATCTGCCCTTATGTATCGGGAACTTTGTCACTGATACCCAATCCAGATTTTTTTAAATATTGGGACTGATACAGATAATATCAGATCAGTGCATCTCTGGTTAGAGCACATGGCTTTTATCAACTCTTTATAGTGTCAGTATGTTTATCAAAAACAAATAAACAAAGTAGCTTCTGCCAGAAAACTGAAAACGGTGAATTATTAGACCAGCCCACCAGAAAGTGTCCCAATTTAAGATAAAAGACAAGTAGTCCTTCCCATTAGTTTGTTTTTCCTCACTGGATAAGTACATTTTAATTACAGGTTGGATCTTTCTAAATGTTTCCCATATCAGTTATTATTCCACATTAAATCATCTGTTTATTTGATTGACTTTTACTCACTGTTCCAGGTTTGCCTCTCTGTGTGCAGATTGCTGTACATGAAGCAGTAAATTGTTTTTAAACAGCAGAACTTGTTTAATTAGGTTGTCGTTCATTGATTGGCTGTAATCAGAGAGCAGTGAAGATATTTACACCTAAAGATGTTTGTTTCTATCAACCAGCTCACCACAAATCACTTGAGGGTGTTGCAATCTGTCGGGTTAGCATGTGTGTTAGCTGATATGCGCTGCCGCAAACTGCTACACACACATGGCATGAGCCAGCACTTCCTCCCTCACACAAACTTCCTGTGCAGGTTGCAAAACATCAGCTTCTGGTGACTTCATTACAGATTTTTCTCTCATGATGATTGCTTTGTTGTGAGGAAACTGGATTTTTTTTCACAGTTTCTCTTTAAAACAAAATGCTAGCTTTATTTTTTCGTCTTTTATTTTAACTTAACAGTAATAATCTTCAGTCTCAAATCTCCTTGTAATAATGTGATGTTAATGACTCTTGTATAGAGACGATAATAAATGCAGATTTTAGAAATGTTACATTTTGTATAAGATGATAAAAAGAACAAATGTACAAATGTAATTTTTTCCAGTGAATTAGTAGAAACTCGGTGGGCTGACCTAACATGTGAAACCAGAAAGTCCAGTGTTTTTTTTTGAAGAAGGCCTTTGTACTCCGTCTTTGCTCCAAGCTTGGGCGGAGACCCGGCCCTTACGGCTGAACGCCGATTGCAACAGTCCGACTTCTGACTGTTGAGAAATCTGTCAGCTGAAAACATTTCTGATCTGCAAATAACATAAAGCACAAACAAATGTGCATAAAAAATGTAAATAGGAGAGCAGTTTGGGTTGAAAATTATTGTGAACAATTACAATAATGGACAGAAGGGGAACCAGAGAAATAAAGAGATAAATAAATGTCACACAATAAACCAACTAAATGACTTAGTTTTAAAAGAAAAATTTACTGTTAAATTTCTGCTAGACCCAGAGATTTAAGACAAAAAACATGTAAAAACTCTTCAGCTGTTATCCTAATATATGCTTTTAATCTATAAGTACAGCAGACAGCTTAGAGGTGAAATCTGAGAGCTTCTCTGCAAGCCTGAATGTCAGATTTGTTGCACTCAGCCCCATTAGATGTTTAAATTATAAAGGACTTTAACCTGACACCGTTGCGACAGCGATCACTTATTAATAATCACAAAATAAACATGAAGCCTGAAAACATAAAACTGTAACAGACTGCATGTTCTGTTCCTTGTATGGAAACGTTTGCAGGTTTTTTGGCGTTGAATCCTGATACATTTGGTGCCGTTGTTGTCAGTTGCTATGACAACCGGGCTGTGTGTAGATCGACAGAGAGAACGAGACAAATAATAAATGGTTTGAGTTGTTTTTCAATAGTTTTTCTGTTATTGTCCTCTTTGTTGTGGCACACTGCACTGAATTAATAATCCATACATCTCCAGGTTTTATTTTGTTAGCTGAATTATTGCAATACAACGAGTAAAAGAACCGTCTTTTTGCCCTCCAGAGATGTGCACAATTTCTGGATGTAAATAATGACATTTCACATGTCTGCACAGATGTCACCTGAAAGCAAAACCAAAAAAGAAACTATTAAAACTGTCCTGCTGTTTAGAGCTGGTGTGTTCAGTGCTCCACTTATAAAAAATGAATTTTGTTCTCATCTATTCTTCCACATGCAACCCACTGCAACATCTTAATTAAATCGTTTGAGTATTTTTTCATCCTAAAAAAGAGACTTAAACTTGATATTTTTGTTTTTTTGCAGAAGTGAGCTTGTTCAGTCCAGCTCAGATCTCTGACAAGGTGCTGCTGCGCATCCTGCGCCATCCTGATGTCATCCAGGAGATCAAGTTCAACAAAAACGACAAGCGATCGCATCGTCACTACATCTATCAGAGAGGCAAGGCGGTCGACTACTTCATCCTCATCCTGCAGGTAGGGAGCTGTTTGGGTTGAAAACCTTTGAGACACACCAGTCAGTTTTTTACTGGCAGACACCATCCTCCTGTTTCCTCTGAAGTCTGATCTGGCAGTTCGAGTTTTCTCTGTTTAGCATCTTGAAGTAAGCTTACAGGACTCAGAGTGTTAAAATAATCTGATATGAGGAGGAATCCTTTTTTTTCTTTAAGTTTATTTATATAGCACATTTCAGAAACAGGTTAAAACTTCACCAAAGTTCTGCACAAAGACAAGAACACAATAGAATAAATTGACAAGTTTATAGCAGTTATTAATCAACTCTAGACAGATTTAAAGGAACTCAGTGTTTCGGCTGTTTTGCAGTTTTCTGGAAGTTTGTTCCAAATTTGTGGTGCATAGAAGCTGAATGCTGCTTTTTATTGTGTCTTTAATTAAAAAAGGACTCAGTGGTCAGATGCTGTAGGTCCAGAAATACTTTGAGAACATTTTTTTTATCAACTTTGACAAGTAAAATTGGATAAAATGAGCGAGTCAAAGCAGCTGGAATCTGAATATCATGTCAAAATGTTGTCGGATTGCTGAAATGGTTGAGCTAACCTCGGAGGATTGTGTTCCCGTTTGAAGTAATGACCAGTTATTATCTCTGAATGTAATTTTAGGCGTAGCAGCTGTCCACTAATTGACCTCTTATCACTTTAAATACCTGCTGTCATTCATCTTTTGAGAGAATCTTCCTAAAACATGAAAAATGTTCTGCTCGTTTCCACCCTGTGGACGGAGCAGAAAACTCTGCCGCTGCTCCTCGGGTCCTGCTGGATCCAGTCAGCGCCTGTGAGCGGGAACGCTTTAATCCCAGCGCTTCATGCGGAGTCGCTTCCCACACTTTGTCTTGGTTTTCTTCCCCCAAACAGTCATTATGGACCGCACACGTAGTGCAATCCTCCGACACCTTTCTGGGAGTTTCTGTTTGAATTCTGGCTTCAGTTTAAATGCTTTCTTCACTTTACTCTCTACTGGTTTCCCAAAGCTAACGAGGGCGATTTAACAGCCGTGGAGCTTCAAACCTGTTTCCTCCAGTTTGCTTCAATACACAGAAAACGATCAGTTATCTCTCTGTAGATATATGCTGTGCCTTGCAGACGTATTCACATTTACAGACAAAATGGGTTTTTTATTTTAAAATTCAAAATGTATGTATTTTTGTACAGTTTTGGTTTAATTCCTGCTCTTTGATCTTTTAGAAAAGGCCTTTATACTCCAGTTAACGATTAATCAATTACAAAATTAGTTGATTATTTCACTAATTGATTAATCACAATTAATTCGATTAATCGTTTCAGATTGAACTTTTCTCAAATGAATGGAAGACAATACAATGTCCTAATAAGGGTAGATAAACACGTGTGTGTGTGTGTGTGTGTGTGTGTGTGTGGGTGTCGTGGGCAGGGATGATCACCGTCAGCAGAATGGATGTTTGTTTATGACCACACTGATTCATGTCTCCATAAAGATGCTCTGAGGTTCTCACAGAGCAGCTGCTCTGTTCAGAGTCACATTTCTGCTGCATTCAAGGAATTTTCTCCTTTTCTACGGGAAAATCCCTGGATTACAAGCAAGCTCCTTTTTCCACTCCAAAGACAACAAACCTCTATGTATTGTTACATCTGTCAACGTTTTGCTTCACATGTTTTCTTTGAGTATTCCTTAAAAAGGCAAATGTGAACGAGTGTTTTTAAATAAATTGCATCTGCTGGTTCTTCCTGTTGTGAACCAGAGACGGAAAATTGATTCCTTGGAGGATAAGAAATATTCCTTGACAAAAAAGGAGATATTTCCACTCTGCGATTCAGTTTGCTGAGTCATGGCGTGACGTCCCGATGTTAGAGTGAATCACTGATTTTTAAAACTGGTTTGTTACAAACCACTAAACTCTGAGGTTAAGTCACATGTTAACGCAGATTTAACGCCGGCTGAGTGTTTCATCGTGGTTCAAGGAAGAAACCCCTCGCTGGCTTTGTTATAAGTTATTAACAGCCTGCGGCAGAGAATCCTCCAGCCTCTGCAGGGGTTCATCTCTCAGCTTCTCACACACACACACACACACACACAGCTTGGTTCCTCAGACAGCTTGGTTCCACATTACCTCATCCTGCTTTGTGCTGTTTTTATCTGCATTAGTTCACACACTGAGTAACTGCTCCCGTAGGACGGCTGCTTTTCAGTGCTCTCATTGGTTATTGTAAAGATGAAAACCTTACTCATCCAGAGTAATCAGCTCCTTCAGTTTCACCTTATTCCAGCCAAAACAAACCCTGAAGTTGACAGTGAATTGAACAACGGTCAGATTCATCTAAAAAAGAAAAACTAAATAAACCTTCATCCTCCTTCCACTTCCTGTCGTCTTCTTTGTCGTTTCCATCAGTAGGAACATCTAACTGTTGATCACGTGACTCATGATACAAGAAGTGTTTCCATTGCAGTTTTGTGAAATACATCTATTTCAATATGGCTGAAAAAAAACGCCTGAAGTTTTTTAATCTTTTTCGGAAAAGCCAGTTCTAGCGAGCATTAAGACATTTTTACAGATTTTATGAAATTATTTCACATTTTGTTGTTTCCATTAAACATTTCTAATGCAATGCTTCAAAAGTTTCAGTTAATATTTAACGTCATTTCTAAACATGATGGTGTATTGTGGTTTCTTGAGCTCTCAGTGTGGATTTTAGGATTCAGATGTTAAAATGAACCACAGAAACGGTGAGTAATCTGTAGATAAATAAAGTTGTAATCTAATGGAATTAGGCTTATTTTAAACTCTGTTTGAGGAATTTATGAACCTCCTCACCTCTTTTTTTATTTTTTTACTCCATATTGAGCTTCCCTCCTGCGGCTCAAACTTTATTAAACTTTCCCAAACTCTACTTTCTCACAGTCAATTCTTTTTTTTTTTTTTACCTTTCTTGCCATCACAGATTTTCTTTCTTTTTTGTTAATCATGATCGATCACCTCGGGCCACAAAGAGGCCAGTGGTGTAAACCTGCAAGGACACCAGCTATCATGTTTGCTGATGTCGTGGATAAGGACCTGAGCAGGAACAAACAGTTCTCCATCGGGTCGTTTATGACTCATAATGCTGCATATTGAACTTTAGCCAAGTTCCACCTGCAGGTTCAGGTCTCTGAAATGACTCTCTGACCTCCACTTTGAACCTGAAGCTGCATTACTGCACAGGAGAGATGGGAATATTATTTCCTACAGTTTAGTTCATAATATATGTGCAGAAATTAGAACCAATTTACAGTTTTCTGTCTGTAAGTTTTAGACATTTGGTTCAGAATCTTCTGACACTTGCCCAGGTTGGTAATGAAAATCTAAAACCTGACAATATAAAGTGATTAATGGTAAATTTAAAATTAAAACATTGGTTTTCAGGTCTTAAAATGCTTTTTGTCAGAATAGCTTAAACTTAAAGCTGAAACATTTAATGGGCGGGGCAGAAGGAAGGCCTCAGTGACCTGATGAAGTAACAGTTATAATCGGCACATAAAGACATGTTATCTTCATGTTTAGGTCCTGTGAATGAAAGTCTGGCCTGGGAGTGTCTGCTCACTTGACTGGGTCTCAGATTTGCCACACCTGCTTTTAGTCATTTGTTTTGCATGAGGCTTGGAGACTATAGAGACTATAGAGTACTAAAGGTCATGATGAAGTGGAGGCAAACAGCGTTTGTTGTTAGAAATGAACCTGCGCTGGGTTGCTGTTAGTTCTTGTGCTGTATTTGTTGCTGCCTCTTGGCCTGGACGTTTTGGGAAAGGGGATTTTAGTCTCGGGGGGGGTTTTATTCTGGTAAAATAAAGGATAAATATTTACGGTTGGAAGGTCAAACCTGCTGTTTTAGCGCTAAGATTGTCATTTGTTGGAGTGAGCGGAAAGCAGCTCTTGTCCTCATCGAGGTTTTGTTTGTTTTTTTTCATTGTATTTTTTATTTATTCTCCATTTTATTCCTCTTTACCATCAGATTGAGTCATTTTGACCAAGTTTTTAGCTAAACAAATCGTGTCAGGTTATAAAGTCATCATAAGATCATTTATCAGCTTTTATTTTGCAGATGGACAAATATTTCAACATGCTTTGTGTTGGTGCTGGAAATTTTGTCTGTTTTGGTTCCACTGGATGTTTTGTTCTGACCTTCAGTAAATTTGGAAAATTATGTCCCACATTAATAACCAAACACTCAGAGGTCTGTCATCACATTAGATGATCGAAAAATAACACAAGCAAATCCCGAATAAGATTTGATCATCTTAATGGTTGGTTAAATTTATCCAAATCCTGACATAAACATGGCTGTCAGTCTGTTTACAGACTATTGAAAAGGGCGTACATGAATACTTTAGAGCCCTTCTAAAGACGCTTTAGGTAACTTCCTATTTTAATAGTTCAAACTGGTGGTGAGTCTCAATTACAAGCTTTAATCAAGTTAATTACAGGGTCTGTAATTCATTAGTCACATTTTAATCAAACTATTTATTGACAATAAGCAACATTTTCAATTCAAAACCATTTAAGTGGCTACATTATTGAATAAATAGAGAAATAAACTCAACATCAAAGGCATTTATAGTTTTTAAACCATTATTTATTTTATTAAACCATCGAATGGCAGCAAAGTGTTATTCTTGCTCCCATCCTTTAGAAATGTGGACTGTGGATGCTGATGTTAGCGTTAGCATCTGTGCTGCTACATGTTTAGCATTCAGATGCTATTTTAAGCCTGAATAGTTTTGCTAATATGCTAACTGCTTTTAGCACAACTTGAACACAACAATAGCGTTTCCAGCATCCAGTCAAATCATTTTAGAAGCAGAAATGAACCCCAGCGAGTCGAGAGAAGCAGCTTCATTGTGCGTCACTGTTGTTTGTGCGTCAGATTTACGGGCGTACCAGAAACATGACAATACACATATTTAAAAGTAAAAATTTAAAAATTTGATTTATTGCATAGAGTTTTTTAACGCGCTAAAATCTGTAATAAATTAAAGCGTTCAAATTCAACATCAAACATATTTTAATATGCCTTAATACACACAAAGGAAACCATATCAGCACTAGCAGAAAGTAACGTCTACAGTTTATCTTCTCCCTGGGGGTTCAGCCAACCAGTGCCAAGGAAAATGAGTGGAGCTCCTGGATTAGCTGGAAGACATTTTAAATATCCAAAATAAACAATTAAGAAAAACAACATAAAAAGCAAATTAAATGAATTCAGAAATTTCTTTAAAAAATTGCCCTTCTAAAAACAAGGTCTCGTTCAGAACAAAGCACCAGACTGAAGACTTTTATCTTCCAGTTTTTGGTAGAAAAAGAGAAAAAAGAAAGGAAAGCAATAAATAATGCAAATGAAAATTATTGAGCTTGTTTTAATTTATCATGTGATTTTGATGTAAAGGTTGTCAGGTGATTACTGCAACATAAAGGCAGGAATTATTGATCTTTTGCTTTAAAGTATAATGTAAATGTATTGAACATTTGCTCACTGGGTGCTGAAGAGTCGCTCCTGCTGTGTGTGAATAATTGACAAAGGTTAGACTATTTAAAAAAAATCCCTACTGGCTTTCTGTCTTCAAATCTCCCAGACTGATGAGACTTTATTCTGGATTAAAACACCTGCAGACGGGATAAACCCTGGAGGAACTGGTTTTACTGGAGCGCCTCTGTTTCTGCTCCCAGTAAACAGCGGAGTGCGAGTCGTTTTGTGGGTCGCCTGCATGGCTGGTGCCAGTCCTGTGCATGTGTTGCAGTGAAAACATGGCCTCAGCTGATGATCACGCTCTCACAGTTAGCCGCATGTCGAACAGTAAGTCATGTTTCAGTTGCTGTGATGAGCTGGAAGCAGCAGAGGAATGTGGATGTTTTTATTTTCTGTGCTTCTGGTTGATTTAATAATAAATCATTACAGCCAGTGAACATCTGCTCATGTTTTCCTCTTGATGACTCAGTGGCTCTCAGATGACAAATCATCTCTGCAGGAGGTGTAACCCTAATCAGTTTAGAAATATAACACAGATTATTATAATTTTTTGCACTTTAAGTTTCAGTTGATGTGGATTAAAAGCGTTTAGATCAGGAGCCAACAGTGTGGTGTGTCTGGGTTTGGTTAGCTTAGAAAAACTCTTCGCATGTCGCATTTGTTACATTTTTACCTGGACAAACTTGATCCAACGGCTTAAATAAAAGCCTCCAAAACATCCGAAGCAGGTCAGAGTTCAACTCTGTTAACGAGGTCAGAGTGGAAACAAAAGTCTTACTCTACACCAGATTACCAGGATGACAGTTTGTCAGTTTGAGCTTCAAATGACTAAAATGTTTAGCAGCAAGTATCCAAAAAGAAAGTACTATGAATAAACTTAATAAGAGTATAAAGATGGAAAATAAAAAATATAGGACATACATTAAAAATAAATAAAAATGTTGTAATAAAGAATGTGAAAACTTCACAAAATGCTTTTTAAACTACATCAGAGAATTTCTTTGAGTCCTTCATGCAAAATCCCCTGAACTGCATACTTTATCATAAACATTTATGGATGGATGCGCTGGTTTATAAATGTATTAGTGCTGAACCATTTGGATTAATTGTGATTAATGATTGATCTATTAGTCACCATTTGTCCAATTATTAATCCATTAATCCAATAAATAATCACCAGATCATCCCTACGCTGAGATTGGATTTTACATGATGTTAAATACAGCTGCAGATTCCTCCTTCGCCACAAGTGATCAAGCATTCACCAAGGAATTATGTTATTAAATGTTTATTTTCTACAAAAAAAGAATAGAGTTATGGGTTTATTTGTATCGTTTAATGTATTTCTGATATTGTATAAAATGGGCTTAAGTGGTTAAATGAAAAATCTTCAAAATGTGCAAACTTTTTATTAGATGAATTGATTAACCAGAATAATTACTAAGATAACGTTAGTTGCAGATGGATGTCATAATTCCCCACAATAAGAGCAACTCCAGAACATGTTTCCATCAGAACTGATCTGATAGTTGGAGGAGCAGGAACTGTCGACTGACTGGGTTTGGTTCGGTTCTGTGCTGTAATGTTGCGTTGCTCTAGCTTTAGCTTTAGCCTTAGCTTTAGCTTTAGCTCGCTGTTAGCTGGACTCTGCAGTATTTACAGCATGAACAGCTTCTCTCCTGTTACTTTGTAACAGCAGAGTTAACGTCCTGAAATAGCTGAAGGTTATTTTCAGCCTTTTATGTTTTAAGTTGACAGAAATATTTACACTGGAGCAAAAATATTTTTATGTATTGTGGCTACTTTATGATCATTTTGATGAATTATTAACTTTTATCCCCAGCATGTGGATTCTTCATATCTCCCTTTAAATTGCTGTAGCATAGCGGAGTTTTTTTCACTTACAACCATCTGAAGCTTTATAGAGTTTAAATATTAGCAGATGATGTGATGGACTATGATTAGTTCAAAACTGTGATTGGACTGTCAACACAGTCCAAAGAATTAGGAATATAATCTAAATATCAACAGAAATAATGTGTAGAAAGGTGATGTTTGAATAAATTAGTGTTTTTGTTCAGATTTTTTTATTTTCCCACCTGTTCTGCTTTCATAGGGGATGAAAGGAAGGAGGGGACGGTTGGATGGATTAACGGTGCTGCGTTGTTGCTGCAGTCACACATTCCAGCTGGTTGAACTGGACCAACACTCTGTACCAGTACATCAGCTTCCTTAACACCCAGTCTGTCCTTTGTCACCCACTAAATTCATTATTTTCTCGTATTTTTATCCATCTGCTCGACTCCAGAGTGATAAACTTTGGGATTTACTTGGAAATGTGGCGCCATCTAGAGGTCAAATGGTGTATTTTCATCAAAACTCAAACACTCTCTTGGGGGAAAAAAAAACAAATTTCTCTCATATTTTTCTGTTTTGAGAGGAATCGTTTGAGGTTTCTGGTGTTTCTGTTTTGAAAACAGCATTTTTGTGTCAAATCCACAGGGTCGAGTGGAGGTGGAGGCCGGAAACGAGAACATGAAGTTTGAAGCCGGAGCTTTTTCGTATTATGGCGTCATGGCGCTCAGTGCTTCCACTCTGGGTGAGTCCACAAACCTCATCTGCTTTAACCTGACAACCGGTTACTGACCCGCTTAAAGTACATCTGAGAGAGTTATTTTAAAAAATGTCTCTCTACTGCCACCTTGTGGCAACATGAAAAAGTTGTTCAATTCTTGAAATTTCATCAACTCTTTTTTATTTGGTTCAACAGAACCAAATAAAAAAGATGCTAAAAAGTGTTTTAAGAGCATTTTTTTAAGGCATTAATGTTCTCACTTCCATATTTTCCTGTAATACGTAGTTATTCTCTGTTTCAGGAGCTTTATAAGGAAAAAAAGCCAGAAATGGAAGAATTATTTTAGTTTTTGTTCTGTCAGCATCTACATCAGGGGTGTCCAAACTTTTTCTCATGTTGGGTCAAAAGTTCTTCCATGCCAGAAAAATAAAAAGTAAAATAAAATCAAGCAAATAATGTAGCCTAATTTGTTTTTGGGCGTTTTTATTGTAAATCCAAACATTTAAAAAGTTTTTGCACATTTGCACTTTATTAAATGAAAGGCTGAAAGTTTCAATTTCTTTTGGGCTCAATTGAACAAATGTTTTAAAAACCGGATTTGAGTCACTATCCTTCAAAAATGTTTGCTAATTTAACCAAGTTTAATGAATTTAATAAAAGCTGATTTGGATGCAGCAAAGTCAGATTTGATTTATTCTTGAACTGCAGCTATGGGCCACAAATGGCCCCCGCGCCACACTTTGGACACCCCTGATCTACACCCAGGCTTTTATTCCAGCTCTGCAGCGGCAGCATCATGCTGTGGGCTCTCTGGGTTTCCGTGGGATCAGCAGAGCATCTCCAGGGTTCTGCATGTCCCCCTGACCTTTGACCTTCCCTTTCACCCCCCCTCTCTGCTATCCTCTCAGTGGCCGCGCCGCGCCCTCGCCTCCTCTCCTTTAAGAGGTTTTCTCTGTTCTCTCGGTTGCCAGGTAAAAGCCGGCATGTCTGGGTGGCCTAACACCGAGCTCAGGTTGGGTGGGGGGTCAAAGGGCACAAAGTCGGTAGAAAGACCTGATTGTTGTCATTTCTTTAGGTTTTAACCCATAAAGTCTGTAGAAAAAGCTGATTATTGTCACTTCTTTTAGATTTTAACCCACAGTTCCTGCTCTGTCTCTCATGCGACTGACTGTAGGTTTAATCTTGAAGGATTGCATAAAAGCTGCATTTTGGCAAACAATTATTTGTCCTGTAACAGTGATTATATTTTATAACAAGTCACCTTAATTGAAGGTTTTATGGTTTTAGGATTCAAAATAAAACAAAACAATATATTTTAGAAAATTTAAACCATAATTCTGAAGCCGTGTGTTGGAAAAACAAACATCGCTTTTCAGAAGATCTGAGTCAATGTTTGGAGATTTCTCTCAAAATCTAGGATGAAAGTCTACGCTAAGAAGAGTTTTATCTAATGAGATAAAACTCTCAAATCAGCGTCAGGATTTAGTTGCACTTCAAAAACACAAAATCTTATTTCTGGTCTAGTTTCTAGTGCAGATATCTTGGTACACTAGAAGTAAGACTTAACTAACTTACAAGTAACTTTTCAGGAAGATAAAGGAGTTTAAGTTAATAATTTCTTAATACCGATGGGGAAAAAATGACTATGTAGTTCCTCTGGCAGAATATTGAACTTAAAACATTTTTCCCTTGTTATAAGTGAAGAGTTCCTCAGTTTTCAGGACTGCTGGTCAAATTGTTTGCCAAAATATCAGCTTCTTTTAGAGGGACGACATGATGACTGATTTTCCTCCAGGGATAAAACCGTCGAGCTGCTTCTAGATGGATCTTCTTCTAGTTGACTGATTATTTCTCTCTGAATGAAGCATCAACATCTTTGTTTCATTTATTCATTTAATGGTAGTTTAGATACTTTCAGGACTGCTGCTGTAGGATTTAGTCTTTGTCTCTAAAGCTCCACCCAGTTCCAAATGTATTCCCACATAAATGTTGTAGTTATGAAAGAAGATGGTTTGTTGAAAGGTTTTTATTTGGAATTGGGTCAGTTCTGCCATCCGCTCCATTTTAAAAACACTAACTCAAACAGAAACTAGTTTCCTGATGTTATTGACTGTAATACTTAGAGATCCAGTTGGAGACTTTTCAGCAGGTTTTAACACCAGATGGTCTGGAAACGAGAGCAAAAATGACAAAATAACATCAGAAAGTTTTTTTTTTTCCTTTCTAATCCATGATTCTGTTTGCTAAATGTCTCTGTTCAACTTTAGGTTCATACCAAGGTTAAATATAATATACATTTTTGAAAAATGTTTCTAAAAATAATTAATTCGTCAAAAAGAATTTTTGGGAAATATCCATTTTTTTCCACCAGTAAATCTAAGATTTTGTTTAATTTCATATTTCCTGAGATGAAATACAAAACTTTGTTTTTATGTTAAATTGGTTTTCTTCACCTGCATTGTAGTTCTTTTTTTTAATTATTTATCTTTCATTTTTACAAAATAAATCTGAAAAAGTATATATATAAAAAAAAGCTAAATCAACCAATGCAATAAGACTTCTGAAACAAATCTGAATTTAATCAATTTTATAATAATCAATAACAGAAATTATTAATAATGTCAAATTTTTTGACTCAAACCTTTTTTAAATAACCAGTGGTTCTTTTTATTTCTATTTTATTTTGTGTTTAAAGATCAAATAAAAATGCTATTAATTTGTTTTCTGCTAATTAACATAAATATTTTAAAATCACAAGTGGCCTTTTAAGTTTAAACTGCTGGTTAAATTGATCTTGAATTGAACTTTACATTTTTATTGTGCTTGTTTTAATTAAAAAATCATTTTTCAAGATACGTTGTTAGTATTTTTAAGTATTTTCAAGAAATTTTGACAAAAAAAAAACCTTCCAGTCTTCCCTTATTAAAATAAACATCCATGATGATTTTTGTCATTTTTACTCTCTAAAAGGGAGGCTAATTTAAAACTGCTAAAGAGAATATTTATGATTTTTCTGTCATTACTTTGAGTTGTAAATCAGTTTCCTGATTTTAAGCAGAAAGAAAAATCTCCTGCTGGATTACCAAAATCTCCTCCCAATAAAATGAGTTTGCTAATCCAGACTAATCTAACCACTAACTGTGAAACTAGCTGTGGAAAACCGGGATGAACGTCCCGGTTCATTCCTGGGAAACTAACGCGATGACGTGTCCAGGTAAAACAGTTTCCTATGACTCACTGAGGCCCCCTGCTGGACGACTCACACCAACCGGTAATCATCATAACAACGCACTGGGTGAACGGACGTGTGTGTGTGGGCGCGCGCGCGCGTGTGTGTAAGACACATTTAGGAAAATGGGTTTCAAGCATCATTCACTGTCGGATAGAAACTTGATTTCTGATGATTATAAAAGCAAACAGAAATTTTTCTGTGTGACATTTTGTACTTGAATCAATCTATAAATTAAACCGTTTGTTACCTAATATTCCAATAAAATGTTATTAGCGATTCATGTGAGTCATTTTCTATAGAAACATACTGACTGCCTGAAAGACACTGCTTATGATTTTCCTTATTTTTAATTTATTTCAACTAATCTCTAGAGGTTGATTGAATGAATAAGATGTTTTAATTTAGTCATCTTAGCTTACAAATCTACATGCATATTGCCACTCCTGGTAAAGATGTATAAAAAGTCATAAAATAAGATTATGTTTTATTGCAGCAGCTGAAAAAATTGGGAAACTCTGTGTTTAATTTAGGTGCTTCAAAATGTTTCATGCTAATAAGTAATAATCTTATAATCTATTTGAAATAAATCCAACTATAGAAAATGTTCCAAAGTAATCAGCATTTCTTTGAATTTGTAATAACTTTAAATGCACAGTCATGTTGTCTCCAAAGTTCACAATATGGCTGAAATACTGCAGCTAACAGTAGCACTGTGTGTGGCAAACTGGATTTAAACATGAGTTTCGGCTAGCAGCAACTGCATGTTGACTATCCTTAATGGTAATGTTTTTACATTACCATTACCAGTTACAATTTAAGATATCTTCAAAAGGACATTTTTATTTATCTGAATTAAGAAATGGCACATAAATCTCCCTCGTGATGCTGCTGGTCTGTCCAACAGGTGGCTGTGATGGTTCTGGCTGTTCTGGACAAAATGGTCAGAAAATGCCACAACACAAAAGATATCTGAACTAGAAAAGTCATCCAGATTAAAAAATGTTCAAGAAATCTCCATCATTCATCTTACAAGAAATTTTGACTCATCAAAAACACAGATTTGAATTAAGACAGGTTGCGTTAAGTTGGTTTTATCAGCGAGATATAGGAGCTTTTTTTAAGTAAATAATTTCTCAGTATTGATAAAAAAGTTCTAGTTCTACTGGCAGATTATTTGACTTATGGGGAAATTTTGACGTTATAACTAAAACCTTTTCATCAGCATTGAGGAATTATTAACTTAAAACAAGCACCTACATCTGCTGAAAAGTTAGTTTTGTCTTATTTGCTTTCAAAATATCTTCAATATAATTTGCACCAGTCAAATCTTACATATCTCATATATAAATAAAAACCTGATGGGTTCTGGCAGGAAGCTACGCTCCTATTCCAGGAAGTTGGCTTTAAATGCCAACTTAGCGTGTGTAAAACTAGCTTAGCGTAAACTAGCTTAGCGTGTGCAAAACTAGCTTAGCGTGTGTAAAACTAGCTTAACGTGTGTAAAACTAGCTTAGCATGTGTAAAACTAGCTTGGCGTGTGTAAAACTAGCTTAGCCTGTG
>CAEFZY010030155.1:0-17754 GCA_903066815.1 Brachyrhaphis roseni
CCTCCTGTTCCTATTATCTCTACTGTTTCTCCTTCTCCTACTGGTAAGTTGATAAAATGTGTTTCTGTCCTATCAGATGAATCTGTGTTTACCTGATGGAACTCAAGATGCCTCCTTTTCCTCTTTTAGTTGAAAAGTGCACCATCGACATCGCCGTAGGGTTTGATATTTCTGCAGGTACTGTCAATGTGCCGCTTTTCAGACTAGTTAGACCCCTCCAGGAAATCATCTATTACGTTGCTACGGTGAACGACCTGTGTTGCTCGGCTTCTGTCCCGACCCGGATCTCCTTCAGCATCGTAGGTGTCGATGGCAGCACCTTGTTCGACACAAACTTTGAGGCTTTCAAGGAGGATGTTCTGAGGAACGTCATGGACTTTTTATGGTCCCGGGCCACTTTGCTCAACCCTGCCATGCTCAAATATTTCAGGGCCAAGTTTAAGTCCAAGTCCAGAGCAAAGGTCAAGGTGAGGTTATGTCTTCATGTGGTGAGCTCCTCCTAAATCTGAGATTGAGTTCAATCATCTGCATCATATCTTGAGGACACTGTTACAGTTATGACTAGGATAGGATGTCATCTGTTTCAAAGGTGCACAGTTCCACCTTACAACATAATTGAATTTTGTTTTTCAAATTTGCAATTATGTAATAATATGTCTGACAACCATGAAGAAGACTGGACTGACTAGACAGATGTTCAGTAGACAGTTACTGACTCCCCCACAGAAAGCATTGCAAAAGCTGGGCTGACACTTGGACATACTGTTAAGTCAGTCCATATTTCTGGATTAAAATCCTTTTGATTGCTCTAATTTCATTTTTTTTTTTTTTTTTAGAAATTGTTGTATTTTTACTAAGCTGAAAGCCAGAAACATCAAACCAAACAGAAATAACTAGTGAAATATTTCGCTCTACTGGATGGATCCATATCTATCGTTTGAATTGAATTATTGAAATAAAGATCAGTTCCAATGACATTTCATTTATTTGGGGTGATCTGTATTGTTTATCCAGGTTTCTGAGCTCTTAACACCTTAACTACTCTAATGTGATGGACATCTTCCATCAGGTGCTGCTGATTTTCTCTGACGGACTTGATGCAGACGTGCCGATACTGAAGCAGGAATCTGAGCGGCTAAGAGCCTCTGGTAACACCAACACATTTCCAGTTTCATTTGAACTTCAGCTGCAGATTTCTGTTGCTTTTCTCCATCTTCTTAACTTTGGGTGATAGTTATAATAGGTAATATCATATATATTCAATCATATTGATATGAAAATTATAAAAAAAAAATTGAAAGACACGTAATTTAATCAATTGTAGAAAAAGAAGAGCCATTGAGCTGCTTATGATCTGCAGCATTTTCCAGAGATTACAGTAGTCTGGATCTTTCTACTGACGTTTTTCTTATGAGGACATCAGCAGCAGCAGTTAAAAAACAACCTTAGATTGTCACATCATCACCTTATTTAACAGAAGGTGGAGAGCCATCTACTGATTGACTCACTGACACTGCAAAGTGAGGAACAATTGTGATTTAAAGTATCAGTACTGAAGTCTTAGCTGTTCGTCTTCTGCAGGAGTCAGCGCCCTGTTCGCCGTGGCCTTGAAGGACGCAGCTGCCGCACAGCTCCAGATGGTTGAGTTTGGACGGGGCTACTACTACCAGGATCCTCTGAGAATCAGAGACCTGAGCATCAGCAGCACCATCCTGCAACAGATGGTGAGTTTAGAAAAAGTTGCTTTAAACCATTTTAAAGGTTTTGTCAATGAGAAACCACCCAGATGTCTAGTCACTGGAGGTGTCACAGGTCTACCTCCCAGCATTCTGCTAAACTGGTTAGCTCCAACAGACCGGTCCCCAGCGGTCCAACTTATTAAGGTTGGCAGCTTAATGTCGGCACCGGGGAAGCATTATCCTGTTGTGGTTCGGTTTGGCAGGTGAAATATGTACGGCAGCAGCTGGTCGTTTTCTCCCCAAAGATGATGGTTTAAAAAACATAAAGATGGACTTCATGACTGCGTCGTACCATTTCCATGTCTGCAGCTATGCCAGTTAGCATTGGTCAGTATCTGTAACGGGTCATGGAGCTGAGGAGTGAAGGATGGTCCAGTTCAGCTCATAAACGACTGCAGCTCAAACTGCTGATGTAGATCCTAGTTGTGATAGAAAGGTTTGCTGATACATGACCTCTTTTTCACCTCATGGGGTTGCGGACCCCGTTGCTAACTATGGACACGTAAACACCATTACTGATCCATGCTGATAAATCATATTTTTCTTGCTTTAACTTGGATGACCGGGTGAGTGTGTGTCTTGTTTGAGGAAGACATGACTCTAGGAACAGAGCGACTGAGATTGTTTTCCCTATTTGTTTTTGCCTATTTGTTTATTCCTGGCTTCTTGTTCAAGTCAAGCTAATGTGTCTGTGATCGTAACACACCTGGTTGGAGCTCAGAGACAGCAGCATTTACAAAAGTTGGAAATAGCTAGCTTAGAAACCGACCCATCCCTCCTTCCTCCTGACGTGTTGATCAAATTGCCCCTTACACTGGAGCAGATTCAAAAATGGACAAGATGCTACGAGTTTTTTCCATACCTGCTAGACTACATGACGGTGCAGCATTGTCGCCATGGTTACTACCTCGATACCTTCTCCATAAAACAATATTTGATTGCATCTTTCTAATCATACTCACTTATAAAGTATATGAACGTTAGTCTTCTTACCTTGTAAAGGCTGACAGTCATTATGATTGACGGCTGCAATCCATCGCCGCTGCATCTTCCCTCATTAAAAGAAATCAAATAAAACAAGTTTGGTTGTCACTCTTGCCTGTTTGAGCAGCCCGGCCCGTCCTCTGGGCTTTCTTAAAGTGAAATCAACTAAATAAAAGCGACGTCAGGTGACCAGCTGTCTGGTTTTCACAAGCTTCACATGATCACATGGGTTGTTTTGACGTCCATCATGGCGGAGTGGGCGGCGTTCTGAAGAGCCTGACGTCACGTGCAAAGGGTCATTGTCTTACTAATAGCCCAAAGATGCTGTTAGCTGCCGTTGCTACCGTCATTAAACCAGGAAACTGTTTTGCACAGGACAGGATTGAGATAAAAGTTTTGCTGGATTGCTATTGTTGAATTTAGATTTTTGTATCTTCTGTGTGACTTCTTGCAGAGCTCTGTAGCGGCTCGGGTTTGCTGCAACGTTTCGTGTAAATGTTCAGGACCTCCGGGCCCTCATGGTCCTCCTGGGCAACCTGGAACAAAGGTGAGAGAAAAACTTTTCTCTGTTTCCAGAACTACAGCAATGTTTTGATTGCATGTTCACTGTCAGGTCCAACGTTTTTGCAGTTTTTCAGGCTCACTGAGTCAGCCTCATCTTACCTGTGTTTTGGACAATGGTCTCAGCAGTAACTTTGTCAGATAACTTTAAGTAAGTAGGGAAAAGCTGAGGCAAACCTTTGTAGTAGCTCAGACAATGGCTTTGTCTAGAAGAGAGGCAGGGTTAAACACTGGGTCAGCCCCAACAGCAGCACCTTCACCAGCAAAATCAATCCAAACTCATGCTATACATAAATCAGTGTTTGGATATTTCATATCTGCGTAACGGGAAAAGGCTTATGTAAATGACAGAAACAATATTTTCTACCACAACACCCAACTTTAGCAGCTAGATGAAAAAACATACATGGATGCTAAACACAGGTAACCAGAGAAACACAAAGCATTGAGAGTTCAGGAAGTTACCGTTCAAAGTTAAAGCTCAAACTCTGCTCTTTCCCACGGTATCAGTGATCTGCATGCAAAACTGGCTGAACCAGCAGCTGACGAAGAGGAAAAATGAAGCTCATTTCATGAAGCCTAAAGCATAAAGAGAGTCCTACCTTTCCTGTTTTAGGGTTTTATTCCAGGTTGCAGAAAATATTTCCACTCGGCTCCTGTAATCCATTGTCTAAATTTTGGCATTTTAGAGACTAAATTAAAAATACTAAAATAAAATATAATAGTATAAAAACACTACGATTATTAGGTAGAAGAAACACATTTTCAATATCAAACTTTCCATAAAATAATACTTTGGTAATGTGTGCCTGTCAGAACAGGGTAATGTAATTACAACATGTCATGTTTTCTGTGTCTTATTGATCTACAAAAGACACGAAAGGCTCAGCGGACAGAAAATGACACTACAACAAGTCTAATATGTTTTTGGTTAAAATGTGTTTGTTCCTTCTTCATCAAAGTTACTTTATTGGATAGAGTATCCAGAAACTGTACTCAAGTAAGAGTATGAATAGTTCATAATAATATTACTCAATGCACAGAGCAGAAAAACTACACAAATGTAACTGAATCTAATTACAACTCACCTCTGAACACAGAAAACAACATTAGTAGCCTTTTTAACAAGCCTAATGTGACATGTTATATACCAGTCATAACTTAGTTATTGTCTAGATCCACCAATATTACTTGACTTATTTAATTGGAAGAAAGTGTGAAAATGTTTTTTACCTTTTGCTGACTGGTTGCTGGTCGCTGACCCACAGGTGTAAATCGTCGTTAGCACGCGCGTACGCTCACGGTGAGTTCAAAGATGGCTCGGGAAAACACGTTACAGCATCTTAACAGCGGTTTGGGGAACCGGGAGCCCACATACAGGAAGTACACTGACCCCGCCGTCTGTGACCGAACGGCGAACGTTACGCCTGTCTGACTCCGCCCACTGGCACTGCGAGTTTCACTGCTTCAGGGGTTCCCAATATCAAAACGCTGCAGTTTCTGCCTCTGAGCTCCTCTGTGTTTCTCAACAGGGCTCGCCTGGTCTAAAGGGCCACGGCGGCTATCCTGGAGACGAAGGCTCTCATGTAAGTACGGATCTGCTCTGACACTCTGCTGCTTTCAAAGACTGCTGTTTTTTTGGTTTAAATGAACCGTTCAGTTTGACGACTCACTCGGTTCTACAGGGCGGACGAGGGCCTCCGGGTCTGATGGGGCCGCAGGGCATCCAGGGATGTCCGGGAACCAGAGGACCAAAGGTACGGCGGGAAAAAGCTGCAGCAACCTGGGAAACTCTCTCTGCTGATTTAGGGTTTAGTTACTGAAGTGTTCAAACCCTTTCTCACATTACAAGGTTGACTTCCAGGACTTTATGTGACGGAGCGACACTAAATTAGAGATCTGATATTAATCTCTCAGTTGGTTCTTATATTGAAAAAAATAATAATTAGATTGGGTATCAATGTGTCTGATTCATAAGGGCAGATTTATTAAGCCTAGTTCTATGCTCTGTGTTGTGATCAAGTGTTTTTTAAAATTATTATTATTTATGTTAAAACAATGTACAGCATTTGAGATACACATATATAGCACCGGGGTCGCGCTGCACTTTTTTGTTCTGTCATTTCAGGGACAGCATTAAAAAAAATGCTGTCTGTACTATTATAACAGGTATAATAGCACCCATTATGATTTGACAGGCACTATTTTTACCCGTCAAATTATAATCATATTAACATTAGACTATTTAGCCACATTTTTATGCAGTTCAGTTAATATTCATCTAGCTGAACTGTGAATCCAGATCCCATCACACATAAAGCAGATGAACACATGTAACTTTTTCTCTGTAGTGACAAAAGCCACTGACTGTGGCCCAATAACTTATAATAACTGAAACAAAAAACCTTAAACTAATGTGTAAACCAAACACTGAAGCTAGATTTTAGTTAAACAAAATGAGTTAAAAGAAAAATACTATTGTGTCTTGCTGCTACATGTTTAGCATCGAGATGCCATTTTAGGCTCGAATAGCTTCGCTGATAGGCTAACTCTTTTTAGCGCAACTCGAACATAAGAACAGACTTTTCCAGCGTCCAATCAGATCATTGTTTGTTGTTTTTTTTTACAGAAATTTACGTCTTTGTCGTCCACTGCTGCTGTTTACAGGTGTACCAGAAACAATGAAGGCTTGGGAGTTTTGCATGTAAAAAACAAATTAAAAAAGTGATTAATTGGGTCAAAATCTGTGGAATTAACCAATTAAAATTAACGTGTTAAAGTCTCAGCCTCAGTTGGAAGTTTTATGGAGCTTTAGACGTAAAATTTTAAACTTTCAGACATAAAACAACAGCTAATCGTTGACTAAATAAGACTGTAAGCTTTTTAAAACGTGAACTGTGTTCATATTAACACAACCTTCCTGAGGCTGAGAAACTGAGAACTTTGATTACTTTGCTCTCTCTGTGGTGTTTACACTGCATGAAGGAGCCAGCGCTTTACAAGTTTAAATGTGGTCAGAATAAATTAGACTTTGGTTTATGAAAACTGGAACTGACTCCATCCTGGGTGAAAGAAAAACTTAACAGAGCCAAAAACAAGCAGCTTGTTCGCTCACTGAGCCAACAGTTAAAAGATTTGTTCCCACAAACCCTTCAGAGTTTTAGGTTATATGGGGGCAACAATAGCACAAATTTATTAAAATCTAATATTTTTACAGATTATATTGATATGTACTGTCCGGGGGGGGGATGAGCCATTTCCTCCTATTGACATGAAATTAGACAATCATAAAACTTGGCTTGACATCAACAGGTTATTACTAGATGCTAAATCAACTTAGTGGAAATTTAAAAGAAATTGGTGAGGGAATGACATTAAGTCTATAAATGTATTTATTTATAAGGATTTAGATGCAATTTAATATCCACTTATACTTTCTTACATATCCTAAAAATTAGTTTTTGAATCTGTTTTGTCACGTTTTTGTATTGTTGCTAACAAATTATTTGGTGACAGAGCGAATAGATTAACAGTTAATTGATTAAAACAATCCATTAGCAGCATCAATGCTAGCGCAGCTGCTAGCTACATCGCGCTAGCATGCTATTACGCTAGCACGCTGTTACGCTAGCAGCAGTTAGCATCGTTTCCTTCAGCACACAGCAGCTCAAAACATAAATACAAAGGGATTTACCTTTTATATGCGTCTCTAGGTCTGTTCCTGGTTAATAACGCAGCATTAGCTTTATTACACAGATTTAGTCTCTTATTGTCCCACTTCTGCTCCGATGGGCGCCATTTTATTTACGCCACAAACGAATTTATGCAACATTCAAGGAACGTCGTAAAAATGTAAACGGTCTGTTTTAATCTGCTTAAAACTAGGTTTTGTATGAAATGTGTATTACATTTTAAATTGCAAAAACTAATTCTCATTTCAAAGAAGAGATTTATCATATTCAGTTCAAACGGCGCTGCATCTGTATTTCAGAGTTAACCTAGGAATGTATTAATTTAAACTATTTTCTGGTATGTGGAGATGTAAGCTAAACATTTAGCTTTATGCAGCTGCTCCCAGTTTCCTGTTTATTCATTGCACTTTGAGCGAGCCTGGTTCTTATGAATGTCTTTTTTCCTTTGGCAGGGATCTCACAGCTCCTCTGGAGACAGGGCGAGTCACTGAACTCTGCTGGATTGAGTGAAATGATGCATTTAGCGTTTATGATAACAATTCATAGAATGCTTGTAAAGTGTAGGATTTGGATGGCTGACTGTTTCTCTGCTGCAGGGTGAAGATGGAGAAGATGGACTGAGCGGAGTGGATGGCGAGCAGGTAGGAATTTATAACTTAATTTCTTTATTCATTCATAAATTAACTTATTTTACTAATTAAAGTTGTGTAGCGATACATAACACACAGGGATATATTTCATGCTTTTATTTATGTTGATTTGGTGATTATATCTCACTTAAATCCTTTCTTATGCATTCAGGATATGACATCAGACCAATGAATAAATGAGACCTTTATGCCACTGACACCTTCCATTTAGAGGACAAGGGTTCAGTCTTTGGCTGCTCACAGTACGTTAAGCATAATATTGAAAGGTTTAGTGTAAGAAAAACTTTTCTCTGGGAAAAAGGCAATCAGCAAATGTTATTTATGCCAACTTTTAGTAGCAGTAACGCACTGTCACTAGTAGTTTTGCCCTCCAGCAGGAAGCTGGGGCGGGATCTTGGTGCGTGACGTCACGCTGCAACGTGTCGATAGCAGCTTCACTTCAGAGACAGATCAGGATAACCTGTCAGCTAACTGTCAGCTCTATCACAGAGGAAAGTTTTCGGCCTTGTTTTAAAAGTAGGCGATGCTTCCAGGATTGAAACTTCCAATCCGCTCCTGAAGTTTTTTTTAAAGGTTTTGTTGGCTCTAGTGGCCTTTATTTGAAAGTAGTTCGACAGGAAACATGAGGGGGGAAGACATGCGGCAAATGTTGCCAGGCCCGGAATCGAGCCTGCAATCACCGCCACGAGGACTAAGGCCTCAATACGAGGGTCGTACTTTGCCCCTGCGCCACCACTGCACCCAGTCCTCTCACGAAGTTAACCTGTCCTAAAACAATGAGTCTCACAATAGAGACTAGCATGGTTCTTTAGTTGTTCTGTTTTGAAACCACAGTGTACTGAAGGTGGCGCTGTGTGTGAGAGCTGAAAGGGAGATGATTTCAGATGTTGTCTGTCAGTCCTGAACTGAATGGAGGTCTTACCGCCATAAACTGAGCTGTCTTCTTCTTCTTCTTCTTCTTCTCAGGGAAAGGAGGGAGGGGATGGGATGAAAGGACAGAAAGGAGATCCTGGAAGCCAGGTAAAAACCCATTGAAATGCTTTAATTCTCCAACCACAGCTGTACAGTCTGACATTTCAGGCTTCAGATTCTGAGAAGCCTTTTGTTGATTATGGGCTCTATAGACTAACCTGTCATCCTCAGGGAATCCCAGGGATCAGAGGCGAGGAAGGACTGAAAGGAGACCGAGGCCTGAGAGGAGACCCGGTAAGTTTCCTGCTGGTTTCTCTAAGATGCTAAATATGTAGCCAGATTCCCACTCTGTTTCCTGGAGCCAGCGTGTCGCTGTTATCAACCCGGATCAGCAGCCCAGATATTTACTCTGTTGGTGGGGGTTGATCCGGTGCCAAAATAAGCAGCTCAGAGTCCAGCAGTGCAATCAAATGTTTGGCCTGAAGCTAAAACTAAACATCATGACTTTCACTTCACCAACAAAATCAGTAAAAAGGTATTTCACTTGGCCTTCTTCCTCTGCTGTCCATTAGCACAGGCAGGGTAGTGTTAGTATTGGCTAGGCTAACATCTAGCATGGCTGGTCACCCCCTGAGTGGTTTTCATCATCTACCATTCATTAGCATGTTTAGGCTAGCATTAGCCTGGAATAAACTGACAACTAGCATGTCTAGGCTGGTCAACCATGACTCACTTTTTTCTTTAAACAAAATTTTACCAAGAAAAATAGTTGGAAAACAATATGACATAGATTTCTGTAGCCTAACACGGCACCAAACACAAACATACTGAATCACACAGAGCTGAAGTTGGCTTCTGATTGGGACATGGCTAAAGGGCGATTCCGTCTCATTTTTCACATTAATTTGCTCTAATAAAAAAAAAATTTAATACTTAGACTTTGCAAACATGGACTAGATTATTCTACACTAAAAGCAGAATTTTTGAAACGTAGGTTGTGATTTATTTACTTGAGCTGTGAACTAAAAGGACTTTTTGACTTTCACAAATCAAATCAAAGTGTCACAATCAAATTCTAAACTGATTGTGACACCACAATCTTCTGAAGATTGGCTGAAGTTGGCTTCTTTAAAAGCCAACTTCAGCCACGTGTAGTACAGCATGTTTATGGATTACAGTAAAGTCAGTGCATCTAATGTATGCACAAATATTGTATGACAATCATTTTCCTTAATAAAGTTTAATTTAAAGAAAAAAAATCAGTCTGATAAAGTGGATAACCAGCGTAGGCATGCTAGCTGTTAGCTTATTCGAGCCTAGCGCCAGTCTATCCAATACTAACGTTAGCCTTTCCATGCTAATTAACAGTAGACAAATAGACAAAGAAAAGTCCCAAAGCAAAATGTAAATGAATAAGTTCAGTTTTATCACAATTTATCTTTAGCCTCATTTTGTTAGACCAGAAATAAACAGTATTTATCATTTTCTGAAGATCAGGTTGATTCTCAGCAATAAGCGTGATGTCGTCTGCATACAGATGTTCCTTTCACCTGCTGACCCGACGAGACCGGGTCATTTATATACACTACAAAGACGGGACGTCTGCTGAGCACCACATGGTGAACACAAGACTCTGGATTCTAATAATTAACAGAGTTTTAAAGTTTATCATTAATTCCTGCTTTAAACTGAAAATGCAGCACTTCCCAAACTATTACTATTTTGTAATATTACAGAACTATAAATTGAGCTGAATTAACAGCTAGATGAGCTGGTTTGTTAATAAATAAGCTGAGAGAAGCTGGAGTAACACAGGCTGCTCATTTCCATGCTGCCGTTCAGCTTTATCTGCTGCTGACGGTCCAGAACCCGGGAACCTGGTACACAAGATCAAATTCCCTCTGAAAATCTATAAAACATCAAAAATAAACTTTCCTTGTTGCTTTCTGCTAAATATATATATTATCTGCTTTTATATGACAGTAAATAGTTCAGGAACATTCATTAAAAACGCTGCAGTACGGTTTATAAACACAGCTAAAGAGGCTAACGCAGGCGGGACGTCTTCCTACTTACTGCCTGACAGATTCAGATTTCATCCAGACTGAAGAGACTCAGGAGCTCAGACCTATAAATCCTCTCTGGACAAATGTAAATGTTTGGACTCTACAGGAGATTTAAGCCTGATTTAGTCTGGAAAGTGATTCTTTACATCAACATAACCTGAATCTAAGACGTAGCGCTGCGACTGCGCCAGATGTTTCAGAGTGGACGCTTCCTGAATCCAGAGTCACTGAACATCTGCAGCGTTTGCTTTATTTAACAGGGTGAGCCGGGGCGCAACAACGTGACACCAGGACCCGAAGGAGAACCTGGCAACCAGGGGGACCCGGTAAGAAACGTCTCATTATCAGCCCAACATTCAGGTCAAAGGTTCAGTGGAAGGATAACCTCTGAAAGCCAGAGATGCTCTGTGGTGAGAGGATGAATCCTTCAGGTACATCCTGTTTGGTCTGAATGAGTGTTGTAAGGGCTGCCATGTTTTCAGTCAGACTGTAGATGCTGGAGCCAGAGACAGTCGGGGTTGGCTCTCCATCTTCTGGAATATTCCTGCAGAAACTTGGAGCAGCTGTAAATTTCCCAGCCAATAATTATGACTCATTCTGAAAACATTCTGCTGCTGTGAAACTGGGACACACTGGAGAAATGAGGACTGTCTGGTTCAGGGAGCTCATTACAGAAATTACTGGACTCACACAGGCCTCAGAGGGACTGGACAATTTATTCTGGTTTATTTATAGATCCCCGTTAAACACAACACAGGATCTGTTCTCCCATAAAGTCACAGAAACAAACAAACACAAAAACTGAACAAATAAAGATCTGATAAATATCAGCTGATCCAAATCTGGGACAATGGTTCGGATGGATGGATGGATGGATGGATGGATGGACGGACGGATCATCAAATCTAGAAACAGCCTGTGATCGGTGGCACCTGTTGGCACCGCAGTGGAAACATAACGAAGGTTGTTTCTGTGTGACACAGAGCAGCGATCTGGTTTTATTTTCCCATCCTGCCCGGTAACGGATCCCTATTGGCCGATCAGGATCCTCCATGAAGAAGAGATTATTCAACATCCTGTTTTTAATCTGTCCCTCAGCTGCTTGGACTGAACAAACTCTTTCATGTTTCTCTGGCAGAACATCAGTTGATACAACTTCTTTATTAAAACACACACTTCCTGTTTGTTAGTAATGAAGTCGGCCATCTTTAACCGTTCTCAGCAGATCAGATGTGTTTGCCCCAGTCAGCTGGGAGGGATTGAGTTCCCTGGATTAACATCCTGATATAATCTGAGGCCTGAAGTGGAGCTGAAGGCGAGTCGTTCTCAGACGAAAATCATCCTCAGCCTCTGTCTCCGCTGTTTCCTGGAGGGACATTAGGAACCAGAACCAGGTCGTCGCTACCGGGTTCTGGTTACCAGCAGCTGGGCCTCTGATCCGGATCCAGAGGTTTTACACATCTGGTCGCTGTTCTCATCTGACTGCGCTTCCATCCCCAGGGAACGCCTGGACGGCAGGGACGTCCCGGGACGGACGGAGAGAACGGGAACCCGGTGAGTCTCCTAACGCCACAGAACCCAACCCAACGCTGACCCGCTTTGTAGGCTGAGTATCTGTTAAAGGCACATTATTAATTAAATATTGCTTTAATTATTACGTTCTTCAGTGCAGCCAAATATCCATTAACCAATCACTGTGGCACTTCATGGCTTCCTCTCAGCTTCTGAGAGGAAGCTGGTTAGCCAGCACAGCAAGTCTGGTTCAGACCAATCAGAACAACCAGAGGAGTTTTAGCTCCGCCCACTGGACATGAGGAATCATGTCTGACTGCAGATAATCACAACACAAATAAAAGTCTCAAATTATTGTTTAATATTTTGTTTTAAATTATTTAATTTAATGACAATTGTTTAATCATTTATTGATTGATTTATTAAGTTGTGTTTATTTTGGAACAAAAGGAAGTCAACTCATCATCTTACGCTAAATTTAGCCTGTTAGCATTAGCTTCCATTACATTCCATGTTGGTGTAGTGCTTTAGCATTAGCAGAGCTAACTGTTTGGCAGTGCTGACCTCTGAATGCTAGTATCTTCAGAGTAATTTATCAGTCGATGCTGTGAGCAGGAAGGATGTCCAGTGTTCCAGTGAATCTGAAGCGGCCTCTGACTGAAGACTGTTGCTGCATAACATTCTCATTAGCCATCGTGACATGCTAACAGTTCAGCATCCAGGAAGCAGAGACGATGCTCTGCTAATCCATCTCCGTTGTTTTTGCTGCTCCTCTTTAAATCTCTAAAGTGGAGATGAAGGTTCACCTTCCTCTTCCTCTCTCTGCATCCATGAAACCTCCTTCCCAACTGCTCTGGATTTGGGGTCAGAGGTCAGGTGCTATTTGAGCTTTGAAAGATGCTAATCAGCCACGCCCAAGTGTAAAAAACGACACCTTATTGCCGTGGTTACCACAGCACCACAGAAACCGTAAAGTCTCAGGTTGATGTGTCAGTAGATGACGAGTTGCTCTCTGCGCCGCAGGGTCGGGACGGGAGGCGAGGCGCCAGCGGCTCCACGGTAGGAGAACAAACAAACCGTCGCCATGGTGACAGTTGAGCTGCGCTCAGCGTGTGACCTGCTCTCTGCAGGGCGCACCTGGAGACAAAGGGAGACGAGGACCACCAGGTGTGCCAGGAGCTTCAGGTCCAAAGGTAGGAATGACCCCCATCTCATCTTCACCTGCCAGGCTGCTAACTGCTAATGCTTCCTGCTAACGCTTCCTGGTAACTGCTAATGCTTCCTGCTAACTGCTAACGCTTCCTGCTAACTGCTAACACTTCCTGCTAACTGCTGATGCTTCCTGCTAACTGTTAACGCTTCTTGCTAACTGCTAATACTTCCTGCTAACGCTCGGCTTCCAGCAGCTGTTTGGAGACTTTCTGTTGGCCTAATTCAGTTATCTTTATTTAGTTTTTACAGTGTTTTTATTAGTTATCGTTAGCTACATATCGTTCAGTTCTTATTAATCATTTTTTCCATATCTTGGTTTATTTTTAGGTGCAGAATTCAAAATGTGATCATGTTTACATCGATTGGACCATGATTATTGGTGCCGATTTCCTTAATTTTGGGAGATCGGTGATCGGCCGATTTTACCTGTGAAACCGATCTTATCCACCGACGTTATCAACCTCGGCAAAGGTCTAAAACTCAACCACTGTGCTTTTCTTTTCTTCAGGTCGTTCCGCACGTTTACAGTTATCAACAGTCACCCTGTTGTTGCAAATTCAGCAAAAAAATGGTTTCGCCCAAAATCAGAATCGGTAAGCTTTTAAAAGATCGGTAATCGGTGATCGGCCAGCAAACTGTGATCGGTGCACCAATAGTCAGGATGAAAACTCAGCAAAAGATTAAAATAAAAAAAAAATGTTTTCATTTGTTACTGAATAACCAGCCGACGGAGTTCCATCCAAACGGTTCACTTTGCCTCCAGCAGGAGAACCGAGCTGCGGAGTGTAGAATGGCCCAGAGCAGAGAAACTCTGAGGGTTCTGGTTCTTGTTCTGATTGTGGTTCTGGTTCTGGTTCTGGTTCTGGTTCTGATTCTGGTTCTGGTTCTGCAGGGACCCAGAGGGGACAGAGGCCCGCAGGGACCAAAAGGGACACTGGGGTTTCCTGGACGGCAGGTAAGAATCAGTTCATGTTCATAGTTCACACATTGGTTCAGTATCCTGACCTTTAACCTTCTAACTGAGGCTGAGCTTCAGGCTCCGACCTCTGACCCTGGGTTGTCAGGTTTAAGGTTCTGGTTCTGGTGATTCCCTGCAGGGCGACCCGGGACGCGCTGGAGGACCGGGAGACGGAGGACGACGCGGTGCCAACGGACAGAAGGTATCATGAGCCGGGTCAGATGGGTCTGGTTCTGTCTTGACCTGAGCTGAGCTTTAGCTGCGGTTCCCATGGAAACAGGAAGATAAATTTCTGATCTGATCTGTTTCAGGGCCAGCCTGGAGAGCCGGGCCCCCAGGGGGCAGCGGGGCAGCGGGGGCCCCTGGGGCCGCCGGTAAGCAGCCGGACCTGCAGCTGGTTCACTCAGGAAGCTAAACGCTTAGCCTCAAACTAAATATTCAGCTCCAACCAAAATATTTAGTTTGAGTACTTAGTTCATGTAGAAGAACCAGCTTTTCAAACTAAATATTTAACTTGTTAGGTTGAGGCTAAATAACTAGCTTTCTTACTCAATATTTATTTTGCTAAAGAAATATTTAGTTTATGGATAAGTAGTTAGCCTTCTGACTAAATAGTTAGTTTAGAGCTAAATATTTATTTTGAGGTCAAATAGAAAGCTAGCTAACTAAATATTTATTTTGCTAATGAATTATTTAGCCTGCTAGCTGAATATTTAGCTGGAGGCTACATACTTAGCTAACTGTCTAAACGTTTAGTTTGAAACTGTGACAGTTTTAACTGATTTCTTTGGTACAATTGAATGAACTGACTTTGAAAAATGAATCATATTTTTCTGTGTTGATTGTTGTTATTTTGTGGCTGCAGTTCCACAAACAGCCTCCAGTCCGGGTCCGGTTCAACCAGAACCCGGATGATTTCTGGCCTCATTTTTTTCAGGAAACTTATTTGTAATCTTATCACATGGATGTCGGGTTGTCTCGGTTCTGACTGGGTCAGAACCAGAAGCCTGAGGAGGGAAATCTGCAGAGTTAAACCTGCAGCTTTTAGGGGTTTTTTGGGTTCTGTTCATGTAGAAGAAGTTAATCTGCTCTGGGATCGTCTGCAGAACCTGCCGGGTTTCTGCTGCGTTCAGGTGTGGCAGTGGGCGGGTTTCCTGATCCACCTGTCTGTGTTTTCAGGGTGAGGAAGGGCGAGACGGTGCAGGACCTCCAGGACCCACAGGGGCAAAGGTAACCTCCAGTTCAGAGGTCATCCTCAGGTTTTCTACTAGATCAGCTGATTTCACCTTTTATAATCCTCAGGGGTCTGATGGTTTCCCTGGTTACCCCGGTCCGTCGGTGAGTCTCGTCCCGGCCAGGTGTACCGTTCAGAAGACCCGGCGGGTCACAGTGTTCTGTGTGTTCAGGGTCCGAAGGGAGAGAAAGGAACCAAAGGATTTCCGGGTGGGAGAGGGAGCCGAGGTCGAGAGGTCAGTGAGTTCTCCGCCGTTCTCAGAGGAAACCTGAGATTTGGCTTTAAAAGCAGCCGACCCGTTTGGTTTCACAGGGAAACTCGGGCAGAACCGGACAGCTCGGCGAGCCCGGGGAGCCCGGATTCCCCGGACGCAGAGTGAGTTCGAACTTCCCTCGACAGTCTGGACATTACCGTGGGAAACCGAACTCTTACCTTTCCACTTCCTGTTTGCAGGGACGGCCAGGTGTTCCTGGAAACGGAGAAAAAACTGTAAATCCACCTCAAATCCTGCAGCTGCTGCTGTCAGGCTGATGTCTAAACGTCTTGGTGTCGTTTCAGGAGTGCGAGTTGATCACCTACATCAGGAACCAGTGTGGTAGGTCGACCAGAAAAGATCTAAAACCAGGACAAACCTTTCAAACCTTCCTCTCTCAACTCCTTCTCCTCTTCCTCCACAGCTTGTTGCCACGGTACGTATCTCTGCCGGTTCTCAGCCAGAACAGCAGCGGTGAGTAAAACGTTTCTCCTCTGAGGAAATTCAGCTTTTCAGTTTCATTATTTTCACCTAAAGGCAAAAACAGAAAAATTGCAATAATCCAACTTTTCTATGGAAGGAAAGCTGACAGACAGCAGCGAGTCTCTGCAGTCCCTCAGACTGAGCATGCATGTGGCGACAGTGGAGAGGAAAACTCCAGCAGAACCAGAACCTGACTCCCCTCTCCTTCCTATTTTCCACTTCTCTCTCTTCCACACTTCCTTATTTTCATTTTCCCTCTTTCCTTATTTACCTCTCGTTTCCTTCTATCCTTACTGCTTTGATTTCTATCGTTCCCCAATTCATTCATTCATTCATTCATTTTTGATGCCTTCACTCCTTCCAGGGTTTGTATTTAATAAGCATATTATAATATTTTAGGTATAATCTGTTCTTCCATTTTGAACCTGTGAGTCAAAGGTTTACTTTAGATTAAAAGAAATAATATGTAACTGATGATGAATAAATATTTATTTCCATAAGTTTCATATTATTTATAATAAAACCAAGGCTAAAAGATTCTAGCACACTAAATAAAGGAGCATTTCAATACTTTGCTGCAGGATAAAAACATTTGATTCATAACAGATTCATGTTGTAGAATCAGAGGCGACTGCAGCCAAAACTTTTTCAGTTTCACAAGATCAGAAACATCTGTTATGACTCAAATTCAAAGTCTAGTGTTTCATTCCTGTAGCGCCTGGTGCAACTAATTAGCATCATAACAAGTAAACTGGAAAAACAAGAGAATCCCATTGGATTACAGTTAAAACCAGTAACCTGAATCCAGGTCAAACTAAAACGTCTCCACATGCTGCCGATTCCAAAACCACAGCAAATATCTGACATGGAGCCCGACGGAGCAGAGGGACGATCCTGAGCTCTGGAGGCGTTTAAAGAAAACCTGCTGCAGCGACGCTTACAGCAGCTGTGGCTACGGTTTGATGCAGGAATGATTTCTGTAGAGGGAAATTTGTTCAAACAGCAGCATTTTGTTAGTTAAAAATCCCTGAAATTTGAGAAAGCATCAGTTTCTAGAGTTCACACTGAAAGTAGACAGAAAATGAACAAAACTCAAATCATGATATGATAAAAACTGAGAAATCAAAAAGCTGAATCATTTGGAAATAGCTTAATTCTTGTGACTGGTTTAAAAGGTAGATGGAGTTTCTAGGGTGAAATATGAAGAAGTTATAAACTGTCAGGTTTTGGCAGAATGTTGGAAATATTCCACAGATTTTAAAGGACAAAAAAAGTTTAAATATTTCAAAAACTGAAATCATTTAAATGACCAAAATATACATTACAACATTCCAGTATCCTTACTGAATAATGGTCAGTGAGTCTGGGTGAACGGGTCTGTAGACCCGGTTCTACTGGAACCAGAACTCCATCATCTGCTCCACCTCCAGCTGCTGTGGTTCTGAGTCAAACCAACCTGTTCCCCTCCTGGCCTGTGGGGGCGCTGCACCAAGAACCA